>CAUYRT010050881.1:0-93965 GCA_963574885.1 Lepilemur ruficaudatus | reverse complement strand
GAGTACTGTTCAGCTATAAGAAACAATGGTGATACAACACCTCTTGTATTTTCCTGGATAGAGCTGAAACCCATTCTCCTAAGTGAAGTATCCCAAGAATGGATAAACAAGCACCACATGTACTCACAAGCAAATTGGTATTAACCGATCAGCACCTAAGTGGACATATAGCAATAACATTTATTTGGCGTCGGGCAGATGGGAGGGGGCAGGAGCGGATGGGTATATACATACATAATGAGTGTGATGTGCACCATCTGCGGGATGGAAACACTTGAAGCTTTGACTCTAGGGGTGAAGGGGGGGGAAGACAACACACATAACCTAAACATTTGTACTCACATAATATGCTGAAATAAAAAAAACAACATTAAGCACCTTGAGCTTGTTGGAGAATAAAATAAGATATGGTATGTGAAAGCACTTGGTCTAGTACTGTACATGTAAGTGTACTTTGTTTTAATGAATAGACTTGATTTTTGCCCTAGAAGGCCTTTGCTGGTAGAAGAGTGTTCAGCCATCCAGGAAATACATAGTCTTTTATCAGAAATTTTCCTGAAATTAACATTATTCACATTTGAAATTACATGCTTAGTTTCTAAGCTTTCATAGTCCAGATCATTTCATTTTGATACCTTCCCCACCTGATCCCAAGGGAACATGTGGACAATTTACTATTGACAAATAAAAGATAATGTAGTGTGAAAGTGACGGGCCTGAATCAGCAGGAGAGCTTGCATTTCTGCTGTCTCGCTGTCATTCAGTGATGGAAATATTATAGAACATTTAATACTATATGAACTAGAACAATACGCAATTTCAAAAGAAGCCACCTTATGACACTTCAATTTATTTAACATAAAAGACAGATGGTCCTGTTGACGTTTTTCAGGAAGGACAATTTAAACTACTTAGGAAATGCCTTCCAATGCCCCTTCTCCCTTCATTTTTAAGCCAAGTTACTTCTGAGACTGCTCATAAAGTCCCTTTTGCTGTGTGGACCTTCAGCATCCTATAACAAAGAGGCAATATGATGTAGCAGTTAAGTACACAGTTTCTGCCTTCATTTCCCCATCTTTAAAATGGGGATAATAGTATTACCTACCTCATTGATTTGTTGTGCAGATTAAATCAGTTAATGTATCTGATACTTGGAATAGTGACAGACACATAGTAAGCACTATATAAGTCTTTGATACTATTACTATTATTATTATTGTTTCTTAAGCCCTCATTACAGACATTATTGGCCTAGAGGTTGTCCGTCTGAAGCAATAGTCTGCATAATGTCTGAGTTCTGTTGGAGAGGGAAAAGGGTGTGGTGAAGGAATTCTGTTTATTGAAAGCCACCAATATCTGCCACAAAGGTTCTTCCACATCTCACCCACATGGGAAAGCCCCACCAGTCCCTTCAAGGCTCAGTTCAAACATCAGCCTTCCCCAACTCCCCCTACTTCTCCGTAAGCCTAGTGGGTAATTTCCACTGTTATCTCTGTTCTTTATTAGTAAATTCGTGGATTATAGCACTTATCATACAGCACTATATTATCTGTTTATGAGTCTATCCCTCACTAGACTGTGGGCTCCTTGAAGATGAAGACTAGTGTAATTCAAGCACAGTGCCTGGGTACACAGTAGGCAGTTTGCGCTTGTGGAATGGATGACTGTACCTGGGCAGGAGATTTCTCTTTCAGGGGTGCCCTTCCTTGTGTTCATTACCTTCCCCGCAGGGTCTAGACTAGAGCCTCCCTCAACTGCCCTCAATTCTCCCCCTGACCAGAGGCCTGGACTCTCTCTGCAGAGGGAAGCTGGACAACTGAAGAACGTAGTTGTAACAATCAAGGTGGGCCATGGAGACACTGCTAGGGCAGAAGGGAAGAGAAGAGGCAGCTGACAGTGCATCTCTGCCTTCCTGGGGTGGGGGCGGTTGGGTGAGGCTTAGCTGCTCACTATAGCTCAGTACTCCAGCTAGATTGAGATCCTCAAAGGCGGGGCTGGTATCTATATGCCCTGTTCTGCCTCTTTTGTGAAGCCTTCCCAGATGCCCCAAAGCAGACCTAGCTGCTGGTCCTCCTGAGCTTCCCTGAAATTTGAGCATCTCTGTTAAAGAAGTAGTGGTTTTATTGCATCACAACATTTCATTTGCATGTCTGCTCCTCACTAGACTGTGAGCCACATAAGAGCAGGGACTCTGAGTTTTGGGCTCTGTAGGGCTGCCTTGAGTAAATGGTTGTCACATGAATAAATAAACTGGTTTATCTTTCTGATCTATCTATCTTACTGCTTCAGTGATCTATCCAAATGCTGCTGTTGAAAAGCATATCTTGTTACATGTTTATAAATCATCTTTTCTGTTTGTTTCAACCTTTAGTAAACTGTGGAACCATTCTCTATCATGTGGTGCCCGGCACATAAGAATCGTTAAGTGAATGACTGTTGAATCAAATGGTACCCGAAAGCAGCACAGATGTAGGGTACTTCTACTTTCTGAGTGTATTTGGAGGCAGGAATACAGGTCAGCCCAGTAGTCCCTGGAGGAGGGGGTCAGTATTCCAACCTGTGTGGTTTAGAAGTTGTGGAGGACAGTGACTACACACAGACACCAGTTAAATTAGGCAGCCCCACTGCACACCATCATTGTCTTCATCTTAAGTTATATGTATAGCCCATTATAATTACTGGTGCACATATCTGGCCAAATCATATTTGAGATCTTCCACATGAAAAGTAAAGGAAGTATATAATGTATGTTAGAATGAGGTTTTTTATAATGTACAGAGAAACAGAATTAAAAAAAATAACTCCCAATATTTCAGAGAACTCAATTTTTGAGGATTCTGGATAATAGAATTCTTGCAGTAGCTACCCCAGCTCAGAGTAATTTGTTCATAGAATACCCTTAGGGAATGTACATTCCAGAAGATCATCATGTAGCATTGTGCCCAGCATGATGCCAGTCATTGTAAAGAATTTGACAGATTGATAAGGCCTGGTCTTTGCCCCTAAAGAATTTGCATCCTGATTGGTGATCTCAGATGGTTATATGTGAAGTGGTGATGAGCAACTTGGAAGAATATAAAATATAAAGTTAAGCCGTTTATTTTGTCCATGTGGGAGGTGTTCAGAGGAAGCACACTAAGGGCAGGTTAAGTCAGCGAAAGCTCTATGATGACAGTAGTATTAATAGGTGAGTGTAAAGTCCAATCGGGTGCAGGGGGAGACAGGAATGAAAGTAAAAGTGAACATGAGGTGTTGGTGATGGACCTAATCCAACTGGATAATTCATTCAGTCATCAGTTGAAATTTATTTGACCAACTATTAATACTTTGGGTCAGACTCTATGCTGGACAATAGGGCAAAGAAATACATAGGACATGGTCTCTGCTCTTGGTGTACAGAGGGAACACACAGGGAACACATTCCTTTACAGTCATTCCTGCCTTCATCAAACATCTGTTAAGTGTCTAGTCTGTGCTTCACTCAGTGTTGAATGCTGAGGATACAGAAATAAGTCAGACCAGTTCAAGACACTTCTAGAGTCCAGGTAGGTACATATATTAAAACATACAGTCATCCATGTGCCATTTGCAAAGTGCTTTTCACATATGAGACTGGTTTAATACTCACAGCAATCCTGTGAGGTTGTTTCTATTATCATCCCTATCTCACATAATTGGTGAAATTATGAACTAAGAGACTATGAATGTGAGGTTATGAATCTAGATTATAAACTAAGGCACAGAACAGTTACATGATTTGCCTGTGATCATGCTTCTAAGAAGTAACTGAGCTGGAACATGAATCTAGTTCATCTGTGTGTTCTTATTTATGTCCTGGAATCACAAGATTCTGTGACTTAATACTGTATCAGCAGAAATAAAATTTAAAAATGGATTTTCTGTGGAAAGAGATGCATCTTTCTTCTAAAGAAATGAAAGAATGATTTATTTGAATGATAAAATTGCTGTCAACTCAGGGGAGGTTATAAAAAGTTTGAAAACATGTGGTAGGAGGGTGAAAAAAATACTAAAAATAATGAGACCATGTCTGAGAGTGTTGCTTTACCCGTCCACTTTGAGATACCTAATTTGGATTTGCCATAATCTCTGGTAAGTCTCAGGTCATTTGTTCTTGTCTCAGAGCTCCTATGTAGTTGTAGATTCCTTCCAGTCTCCTGAAGCACTGAGACAGTCTTAATATTTGGAAAGGGCTTTCATCAAAAATGAGAAATTACTAGACAAGAGCTTTCCTTGTCAAAACTCTTCTTTTCACACCACTCTTGGGATTGTTGTGATCTATTTCTTTCCCAAATAACTGGTGGTAGTCTGAAGACAGCATTATGGAATATTTACCATAGAGTTAAATGTTCTGTAAAGTAAAACTATTGTTAAAAAGTTACTTATAGTATCTAATCACGTACACTTGTCAGTTCTTGATCTTGCTGGCTTACAATTTATAAATGTATTTTTAAAAAGAAGTAGTGTGGGTGGTACGTTTTTCCCTTCCTTCCTTCCTTCCTTCCTTCCTTCCTTCCTTCCTTCCTTCCTTCCTTCCTTCCTTCCTTCCTTCCTTCCCCTCCCCCTCTCTCTTTCTTTTTTTCCCTTGAATCAATAATTTTAGAATCAGGAAAGAAATATGCAAAGGATCAAGAACACTCACGTGCAGTTTAATTTCTTATTTTTTACTGTAATCAGAAGATAAAGTAGGGAGATAACTGGAATGAGTTTGTGACAAAGAATGGAAAAAAGAAATTGACCGTGATTGTAGACCTTGTACCAAAATTATGATTATAGAGCTAACACCCAAGTTGTGCAGATTGAGACCACATGAAACACATGGTGTGTTGTTTTTCTGGGCCTAGCTTGCTTGGTCTTTGGTTAAAGCTCTTAGAAATACAGCTGGCTCTTGAGATGTTTTATCTCTGGTAATCACACTCTGGATCTATCCCTACCTCCCCCACTTGAGGTTTTCATGGAGAGTTTCAAACTTTGCAATAGTGCAAGAATTGCTTATGTGACATGGTGGTGTGGAGTGTGGGCTTTGCCTCTAAGTTTGTATTGGGATTGTTAGGGTGTTGGCATGAAAATACCTATATACTTGGCAGCATTCTCTCTGGGGCTGTTAGACCTGAATGGACAGAAATACTGATGTTTGGAAGTATGGTGTAAGTGATGTATCTCACATCCTTTCTTTCCATTTTCTGTCATCCTAAACTCAGTAACCTCGGAGATTATCCCACTGTGGTTTCTATAGTTCAAGGAACTGAGGCTTGAAGAGGGCAAAGGACCTGTCCCAGGTTCTTTGTCATAGCAAAGTATAGCTCTGGAAATGCTTCCGATTGATCATATTGCTTGTTCTTTAAATAATCCGATGAGGTAGGTGGGACAGATTCCTTTGTTCCAACGTATAGAAGGGACAGTTGAGAGTAAGGAAGGTTAAAATGCTGGTTCAGGGCCTGAGAGATAGAGGCTTAGCTGTAACTAAAGCCCACATCTTCTCATTTCTAGTGGGACACTTTATACCTCTGAATCCTTTTCTTTCCAAACAGACATTTCTGTCATGTTGGGTTAGTCAAAGAAGTACCTCCTGTGTCATGTTTTTGACACTACTATTCACTGATACTTCAAATTGCCTTATATTGGTAACTAACTTTTAAAATTTGTAGACATTTTGTTTCTATAACTATATTCTAATCTCTCAGAGGATTGAGGCCAGTTAGGTTTTATACTGCATTTGAATCTCCCTTAGTACCTAGTCTGTAATGTATGCCTAGTCAATATTTATTGATGGCCTGATAGCAGAAGTAGCTGGTGTATATCTTATATAAATCTGGAAATTAAAGTGTCTTTTGGTTCTTGGCTTAGGATAAAAAAAAAGCCATGGGTAATAAAATTTGAAAGTCTCCTAGCCTAATCAGGTGTTATGTAAAATTTGTATCTTTTTTAAAATTTATTTTTATTTCAGCATATTATGGGAGTACAAATGTTTAGCTTATGTATATTGCCCTTTCCTCCCTCTCCGCTCAAGTCAGAGTTTCAAACATGATCATTTCCCATATGGTGTGCATCATACTCATTATGTGTGTATATACCCATCCCCTCCTCCCCTCTCCCATCTGCCCCACAACCGATAAATATTGTTCTTATGTACACTTAGGTGTTGATCAGTGAAACCAACTTGCTGGTGAGTACATGTGGTGCTTGTTTATCCATTCTTGGGATACTTCACTTAGGAGAATGGGTTTCAGCTCTATCCAGGAAAATACAAGAGGTGTTGTATCACCATTGTTTCTTATAGCTGAACAGTACTCCATGGTATACATATACCACATTTTATTAATCCACTCATGTATTGATAGACACTTGGGTTGTTTCCACAACTTTGCAACTGTGAATTGTGCTGCTATAAACATTCAAGTGTAGGTGTCTTTTTTAGACAGTAACTTTTGTTCTTTTGGGTAGATGCCCAGTGATGGGATTTCTGGATCAAATGGTAGATCTACTTGTATCGCTTTAAGGTTTCTCCATATTGCTTTCCACAGAGGATGCACTAGTTTGCAGTTCCACCAGCAGTGTATGAGTGTTCCTGTCTCTCCACATCCATGCCAGCATTTATTGTTTTGGGACTTTTTAATAAAGGCCATTCTCATCGGCGATAAATGATACCTCATTGCAGTTTTGATTTGCATTTCCCTGATGATTAGAGATGTTGAGCATTTTTTCATATGTTTGTTGGCCGTTCTTCTGTCTTCTTCAGAAAAGTTTCTGTTCATGTCCTTTGCCCACTTTTTGATAGGGTTGTTTGATTTTTTCTTGCTGATTTTCCTGAGTCCTAAATAGATTGTAGTTAGCCCCTTATCAGACGTGTAGCATGCGAAAAATTTTCTCCCAATCTGTAGTTTGCTCTCGTGACAGTTTCTTTGACTGTGCAGAAGCTTTTTAGTTTGATCAGGTACCGTTTATTTATTTTTGTTGTTGCTGTGATTGCCTTTGGAGTCTTCTTCATAAATTCTTTGCCTAGGCCAAGTCTAGAAGAGTATTTCCAATGCTTTCCTCTAGAATTCTAATAGTTTCACACCTAAGGTTCAAGTCTGTTTCCCAGCATGAGTTGATTTTTGTGAGAGGTGAAAGGTGTGGATCCTGTTTCAGTCTTCTACATGTGGCTATCCAGTTTTCCCAGCACCATTTATTGAATAAGGATTCTTTTCCCCAGTATATGGTTTTGTCTGCTTTGTCGAAGATTAGATGGCTATATGAGGATGGTTTTATATCTGGGTTCTCTGTTCTGTTCCACTGCTCAATGTCCCTGTTCTTGTGCCAGTAACAAGCTGTGTTAATTACTGTAGATAGCCTTATAGTATAGTTTGAAGTCTGGTAAATTGATACCTCCCATTTTGTTTTTATTGCCTAGGATTGCTTTTGCTATACGGGGTCTTCTCTTGTTCCATATGAAGGGTGAAATTATTTTTTATATGTCTGTGAAAAATGATGATGGTATTTTAATAGGAATTGCATTGACTGTGTGAATCACTTTGGGTAATATAGACATTTTAACAATGTTGATTCTGCCTACCCACAAGCATGGTATGGTCTTCCACCTGTTTACATCCTCTGCTATTTCCTTTCTCAGTGTTTCATAGTTCTCCCTGTAGAGATCTTTTACCTCCTTAGTTAAATATATTCCTAGGTACTTTATTTTCTTTATTGCTATTTTGAAGGGAATTGAGTCTTTCATTTGGTTCTCAGATTGACTGTTATTGGCGTATATGAATGCCTCTGATTTATGTGTATTGATTTTGTATCCTGAGACTTTACTAAATTCATTTATCAATTCAAGGAGTCTCTTGGTTCAATCCTTGTGGTTTTCCAGATATAATATCATATCATCAGCAAAGAGTGAGAGTTTGATCTCTTCTGCCCCCATGTGGACACCCTTAATTCCGCTCTCTTGTCTGATTGCTATAGCAAGGACTTCCAGCACTATGTTGAATAGAAGTGGAGATAGTGGACAGCCTTGCCTTGCTCCAGTTCTAAGTGGGAATGCTTCCAATCTTGCCCCATTCAGTAGGATGTTAGCTGTGGGTTCGTCATATATGCCTTGTATCATTTTTAGGTAAGCCCCGTCTGTGCCTATTTTGTTAAGCGTTCTTATCATAAAAGGGTGTTGAATTTTGTCAAATGCTTTTTCTGCGTCTATTGAGAGGATCATATGGTCTTTGTTTTTGCTTCTGTTTATGTGGTGAATAACATTAATATATTTGCGTATGTTGAACCATCCCTGCATCCCTGGGATGAAGCCCACTTGGTTGTGATGGATTATTTTCTTGATAAGCACCTGGATTCGGTTAGCTAGGATTTTGTTGAGAATTTTTGCATCTACATTCATAAGGGATATTGGTCTGCAGTTTTCTTTTTTTATTGCATCCTTTCCTGGTTTTGGTATCAGGGTGATGGTGGCTTCATAAAATGTGTTGGCCAGGATTCCATCCTTCTTGATGTTGTGGAATAATTTCTGCAGGATAGGCACCAGTTCTTCTTTGTAGCTATGGTAAAATTCTGGTGTGAAACCATCTGGTCCCGGACTTTTCTTTTTAGGAAGGTTTAAAAAACCTTCCTAATTGCTGTTTCAATTTCAGTACTTGATATTGGTCTGTTCAGGAATTCTATTTCTTCCTGTTTGGGCCCAGGGAGGCTCTGTGTTTCTAAGAATTTGTCCATTTCTTCCACATTTTCCAGGTCGTGTGCATAAAGGTTTTTGTAGTATTCATAAATTATTTCTTGTATCTCCATGGCATCAGTTGTAATTTCTCCCTTCTTGTTCCTGATGGAGCTTATTAGAGATTTTTCTTTTCTGCTTTTTTTTAGTCTAGCCAAAGGTGTGTCAATTTTGTTTAATTTTTCGAAGAACCAGCCTTTTGTTTTATTAATCTTTCATATAGTTTCCCTGTTGTCAATTTCATTTAGTTCTGATTTGATCTTATTGATTTCACTTCTTCTACTGGGTTTAGGGTTGATCTGTTCTTCTTTTTCCAGCTCTTTGAGTCGATTCATTAGGTTGTCTATTTGTGATCTTTTTGACTTTTGAATATAGGCATGTATGGAAATAAACTTTCCTCTCAGGACTGCTTTAACTGTGTCCCACAGGTTTTGATAACTTGTGTCTCCGTTGTCATTTAGTTCAAAGAATCTTTTGATTTCCATCTTGATTTCCTCATTTATGAAGTGATCATTCAGCAGAAGGTTGTCTAGTTTCCATCATTTTCTGTAGAAATGAGAGTTTCTGTTATGGTTTATTTCTACTTTTATTCCACTGTGATCTGAAAAGATACATGGTATGATTTCTATTTTTAAAATTTTTGAGACATGCTTTGTGTCCTAGGATATGGTCAATCTTAGAGAATGTCCCATGAGCTGATGAAAAGAACACATATTCAGTGGTATTTGGGTAGAATGTCCTGTAAATGTCAATCAGGCCCATTTCTTCTAGCATTCTGTTTAAGTCCTTTGTTAATGCTCTGTTTGGAGCTTCTGTCCTGTGCTGTCAGCGGAGTGTTGAAGACTCCAGCCATTATGATGTTGTCATTTATCAGTTTGTTTAGATCAAGTCGAGTTTGCTTTATGAATCTGGGTGCACCTCAGTTGGGTGCATACATATTTAGAAATGTTATGTCTTCTTGTTGAACCGTACCCTTCACCTTTATATAGTGACCTTCTTTGTCTTTCATTACCTTTGCTGATTTAAAAACTAAGTTGTCAGAAATCAAAACTGCCACACCAGCCTTCTTTGGGCTTCCGTTTGTATGAAATATTATTTTTGACCCTTTTACCTGCAGTCTAAATGCATCCTTGTAGGTTAGATGTGTTTCCTGAAGACAGCAGATACTTGGCTTGTATTTTTCTATCCATTCAGGCAGCCTATGTCTCTTCAGTGGGGAGTTCAAGCCACTCACATTTATTGAGAGAATTGATAGGTGGAGGAGATTTCTGTCCATTCTGTTGTGTTGAACTTTGTTGCTTTGTTGTCTCTCTTGAGCCATTGTGGTATCTGGCCTTTGATCTTTAGCTTTTGAGTAGTTTTAAAATCGTGAGTTTTTATTGTGGGTAACACTGTTTTGAGTACTTCCTGGAGGGCTGGTCTTGTCCTGGTGAATTCCCTCAGTCTTTGCTTATGTGAGAATGCCTTTATTTCTCCTTCATATACAAAACTTAGTTTTTCAGGGTACAAGATTCTAGGCTGGGCATTATTCTGTTTTAGAAGAGTGAGAATGGGGCCCCAGGCTCTCCTTGCTTATAATATTTCAGTTGAGTAGTCTGGTGTTATTTGGATTGGCTTTCCCTTGTATGTTACTTGCTTCTTTCGCCTTACAGCTCTTAGAAGTGCCTCTTTAGTTGATATTTTGGTCAGTCTGATGACTGTATGTCGTGGTGTCTTCTGGTTTGTATTGAATCTCCCAGGGTTCCTTTGAGCTGCTTGTTCTTGGATATCTAGATTTTCAGCAAGGGCTGGGAAATTTTCCTCTATTATATCTTCAAATAGCTTATCCAACCCTTGCGTATTTTCTTCTTCCCCTTCTGGAATTGCCATAACCCTCATGTTAGGTTTCTTCATGTAATCCCACATTTCTTGTAGGATTTGCTCTTTTTTCTTATTTCTCTGCTCTATCTCCGTGACTGAGTTATTTAGTTGGAAGGTGTTATCTTCAATCTCTGAGATTCTCTCTTCTGTTTGATCTACCCTGTTCTTGAGGCTTTCCACTGTGTTTTTATTTCCTTGAATAGATTCTTCATTTCCAGGAATTTGGTTTGATTTTTTCTTTAATATTTCCATTTCTTTAGTGAATTTTCCTTCCCGGTCCTGTATTTTTTTTTTTTTTTTTGTGATTTCTTTGTGTTGGTTATCCATTTTTTCTTGCATTTCTTTGAGTTTTCTTATAATCCATGTTCCAAATTCTTTTTCTGTCATTTTTGTGTCTGACTTTGATTGATGTCCACTTCTAGAGAGCTCGTGTTCCTCTTTGGGGGTGTGATTTCCATTTGATTCTTCATACTTCCAGTGTTCTTTCAGTGATTTCTTCTCATCTGGATTAGTTGTTGCTTCTTGTCTTTTGATTTTCGTTTGGATAATGGCACACCCTGTTTAGCCTCTGAGCCAGTAGGTGGTGTTTGTGGGTGAGATTCGACCACACCCTGTATGATGAGTCAGTAGATGCAGTAAAAGGGTGTGCAGAATGACCTCTCTGTCAGTAGGTGGTGCTTGCTGGGAGGAGCAGGCTACAGTGTTGTTTTTGGGTCCTGTAACCAGCTCTTGTTCCTCTGGAGAGGCACTCTTGTTCCTCACGTGGTGGGTAGTGCCCTGGGACTTCCAGGTGTGTCCTTATTCTCCACCTCAGTGGGGGCAGGTCTAGGCTGAGCTGAGTTGGGTAAGCTTGCCCTCAAGCACCACAAATGCTGTTAGCTATGGTCAAAAGTCTGTTCTCTGCTTCTGTGAAGAGCTGTCAGTGAGAGGCTGGAATGGCCTAACAGCCAGAAAGTTTGTGTGAGTGTGGGTGGGACTGTCTGAGACTTGCAGTCTGGAGCAGGCCTCACTCCTTTCCACCCTCCCCCACTCCAGCGGGTTCTTCTGGGCCTCTGCCAGCCGGCAAGACCTCACGCAAGCAGTCTCTTCTGACTGTGCTGCTTTTCGGGAGGTTCCCTGTCCAGGCTAGCAGCCTGGGCTGGGGACATGGCCTTCCCATAGGAGGCGGGTTACCCCTGAAGACACACACTCCTTAGTAGGCTCATTCACAAATATCCCTCCTGTCCCCCAGGGCAATGCGAGACCTGGGTGCATGGAATCTGGTCTGCAGGTCTGACTCCTGGGCCCCAGAATTCAATCCCTGACCCCACTGGGGAGAGGAGTGCTCATCCTAAGTCACTCACAGGGTGCCCAAGCTGGGCCAATGTCTCTTAGCCTCAGGATCTACCCTGTTCTCCTGGAGTCACCAGGCCAGCAGCAACTGGGAGGGCTGGTGGATAGGGAGCTCACATTCTGAGTACCCCTGAGTCTGCTGTAGGGCCCCAAAAGGAAAGGTCCCATTCCCTGATATGCCTCTGGGTGGTGGCTAAATTGTTTCTCTTGGCAGCCACGGATAGGGAAGGGGGAGTGGGGAATGGAGCAATATGGCGCATGCCCATTGGCTTGGGTCTGTGCACAGGGAGGTGCCCTGAGGGATCTGGGAGCCTGGTGCCATGTCTGCATGGGGCTCACCACTCACTGGCCGAAGCCGTCTCTGGGCCGGTGTCAGGAGGTCTCTCCAGCCGCCTGGGAGCCCACTAGCAGTATGAGATGCAAGGGAGGGGAAAGTTAATCGCTCCACCTACCCTTGTCACTGGTCTCTAAGCTTCTCCAGGGCCTCTCCTTCCAGTTCTCCTCTGCAACCTCCTCCCGTGGAATCTCCCATAGTCTCAGGTACCCCTCCATCTGACCCTTGTCTGATGTATGCCTGTCTGCTTGCCTATTTCTTCCACTTCCTTCTAAAATCTGTCTTTTTTGCAGAGACACTCTGGCTGGCAGTTTTTCTCATCCACCATCTTGCTCCCAATTCTCATACTTGTGTCTTAATTATCCCCAAAGGCATTCTGCAGAAGGAGTCATCTTTGCTCACTCACATTTAGTTCTTTGAATCAGTGCAGCTGAAATCTTGGATAAATATCGAAAAGCCCTATGGTCTTAACAGTTACATGTCAGATTTTTATTGTGATTTAAACAAAGACAAAATATCATGTGCAAAAAACCCCAAAATATAGTTAGTAAGGCATTTTTATTTCTAAAGATAAAATTCAACCTCCAAAACTAGAAATTCTTATTTGACTTATAAGCCTATGGCAAATCACCACTCCTAATTTAAAAAAATGTACTGAAATGTGCCTTACAGGTACTGAGATACTTGCCCAAAATGCTTTTTTATTCTGACTCTGCATTGGATGCGGGTTTCTTAGAAATATCATATATTTGTCATTAGTTCATATTTACTAATATTTATTAGTTCATATTTGTCATATTAGTTCATATTTACATTTTTCATTCCTATAAATTTCTGAGCTTGTTCAATATTGAAATTTACTATGTTTGAATGTAGAACCTAAAAGCAATATTTCCAGATCCTCTGACCACACTGATTAAGCAGGCAGGATATGAACCATCCATATTCAGGGTAACAATCAATGTTACTTGTTATCACATTTTGGTTGATATGATACATCTATTGAGAATGCTCGCTCATATTGCCTGTTTTTATTGAGCCATCATCCATTTCCTTAGGCATTTACAAGCATGGTTAATTCTTCCAGTTAAAGTAGCTGAGGCAGAGAACACTGAGGAATTTTCCTGAAGTAGTGGTGGAGTTGGAATTTTTTAATAATTTAGTTGCTTGCTTTTGGTGAACCTGTATTTGTTGGGGATAATATCCATCATCACTTTAGTTTCATGCTCATGAGATTAGGTAGTCTACCTATGTAAACAGTGGAGCTGTTACCATTCCACAGTTCCAAAATGACATTTTACCATCAAGGACCTGATGTGTTATTTGGTTTAGTTGATTATATATTTTGAAAGCCC
Source organism: Lepilemur ruficaudatus (assembly GCA_963574885.1). Taxonomy (NCBI): domain Eukaryota; kingdom Metazoa; phylum Chordata; class Mammalia; order Primates; family Lepilemuridae; genus Lepilemur; species Lepilemur ruficaudatus. The sequence goes on along the minus strand of CAUYRT010050881.1, from coordinate 80,368 downwards.
CTTTGATGTACCATAATCTATTTGAATACTTTGAAATGAGATTCTGTATTTTTCCCAGAGGACCAAAATATATTCAGGTGTGTATGCATGTAATAAATATTCTTTCAATTCCCATTGTCCAGGGACAACACTATTTAATCAACTTGATATAAAGGTCTGGAGCAGTAATGAAATGAAATTTTTCATAGATTAATATTTTAAAATCTCACTATCATTTTCAAGGAAAACATAGTCAAGCTGACTAGACTCCTCTATACACATAAATGTGAATTTTCCATTTATAAGATTAAAGTGTATGAGAGAGTGATATATCATTGATAAATGAACTTTTATGATCAGCCATGATTAGAATTTTGTTAGAAACTATACATGAATACAATCCAGAATTAGCATGACCTTAGGTTTTTAAGTATGATCAATTTAATTGTCATAGAACATTAGATTCTTCTCTTCATACCTTTGTTATAATTATGAGAAAGTAATTAAAAATTTATAATCTTTAAGTTCTATTTTAAAATAGTTAAATTTATATAGTAATTCTATCACTTTTTTATTTTTTAACATTTATAATGACTATCAGATATTATTCAATAGACATTGTGCTAAGTAATGCTAATATGAGCTTAGATGCATTCACAGTGCATGCCTATACAGATAAATAAATACCATTGCTGGAAAGTTGATGTGTTTGCTACCTCAGGTTATCATTGTTTGCAAGACATAGGTACAGTGTACTTATAAAAGTAATTTGTGAAAAAAATCTAGATCACTGTGAATATAATTCAAAAAATTGTAGAAAACACAGATGAGACTACAAATGAAGAGCAGCTCATGGTACATCACATAAAGTAAAATCTCACATACTTTATTTCCTTAATGAAAATTCTTCATCAAATGAAACAGAATCAAATTCAGTCATCGTTATGGGCTGAATTGTGTCCCTCCCAAATTCATATGTTGAAGTCCCAACCTCAGAATATGACTGAATTTGGAAATAGCATTTTTAGAGAGATAAATAAAGTTAAAATGAAGTCATTGGGGGGGCCCCAATCCAATATGACTGGTGTTCTTTTAAGAAGAGGAGATTAGAATGCAGTTACCCACAGAGGGGTGAGACAGTGTGAAGACACAGGGAGAAGATGGCTACCTACAAGCCAGAGGGAGAGGCCCTCAAGAAACCAACCCTGTCAACACCTGATCTCAGATTTCTAGCCTCCAAACTTATGAGAAAATAAATTTATGTTGTTTGTGCCACCCAATCTGTGGTACTTTGTTATGGAAGCCCTAGAAAACTAAAACAATCATATATACAAATAGCTGTCATTTACATATGCTTAACTGCATGGAATACCATTACTAGTGTTATATGGCATTGCAGCTAAATTTGGTTCAAGAAACAAGATAGCTTGGTGTTTGCAATCACTCTCAAAAGTTGTTCATAGTTTTTTTGTATAAGTTATTTTGCTATTGTGGAGTAATCCTGGAGTATAAAAGGGCAATAGCGAGGAAAATTCCAGTTGTCTTCTCAACTCTGGTAATCTACTACCTGTGTGGAGAGTGTCATCAGCTTCTGCCCTGAGTGGCCTGTCCTGGTTCCATTGGGCCTTTTTGCTTCCATTAAATTCTGTATTTCTGGCCAAGTAAATGGGGAAATTAATAGCTCATGTGCATGTGTCTGTGTGTATTTGGTGTCACTAGTGGTTTCCTGGATTCTCTGTCAGCGAAATCATCCATCAAATATTAGATAAAATATAAATGTTTCAGAAATGCTAGATCACTAAAACTTTTACCTCCCACATAGCCTTTGCCAACCTTCCTCAAACTTTTCTGAACTACTAGAGGCTGTTTTCCACCAAATGAGAGAGAAATTGAGAGGAAAATATGGGATAGAGAAAACAGGGAGGAGACACTAGAAAACAGTGAAGAGAATCCCAGGAGGATGGTGAACAGAGCCCCAGGATGACAGCTATACCCCAAATGTAACCAGTCCAGATTATAGTAATGTGACTCAAGATATGCTGCCACCATTGTAGTCTTTTTTTTTTAACCTGAGGACACAGTGCCCAGGTGAGGCTAGTCCAGATTCTTATCTATCCTTGGTTTGACCATTTTATGGTAAATTTCCTGCTCTGCTCTCTAGATCCTTCTGCTGGATCAGTCTATGACACAATTTCACCTCACAGAGGTATTCCGCTTTCTCTCCAGGATGAACTTAGAAACAAAAACAAAGGAACAGCCTACTTCCTCGATCACATCCCTGTCATATATCCAGTACCAAACCACTTGACAGCCCTACCAGATGTCCCAAGGATAGTGAGCATTTTGCACATTTTGTTTCCCAGGTCTCAGTCATAAACTTGCTCATTGTCACTCCAGAAAGGTCTCTTGTAAATTCTCATTGAAATCAAAGTTACACTCTGGCTTACCTTCTCTTGAATTTCTTTTTCTAACAATGACAACAGTGCCCATCCTTTGCTTTTCAAACACAGCAATGTATGAGTGGAGGGAGGAACATGTGATAGGCAAGGTGATAACAGATCTTATAAAGTATTGGTAAGGGTCTATTTTCTTCCCCTGGCTGTTGATACTTGGGAGTTCATTTTATTAGTAGTAGTATGAGTATATTTTATTAGTATTATTATTTAAACCAGGGGACAGGAAAGTTCTTGTAAAGGGCCAGATAGCAAATATTTTCAGCTTTGTATTCTATACAGTCTCTGTTACAAAATGTCAACTTTACCATTGTGACACAAAAGCAGCTATAGGCAATATGCAAACACCTATATCTGACTGTGTTCCCATAAAACTTTATTTAAAAGAACAGTTATCAGGCTAGATTTGAGGCATGAACTGTAAATTGCTGTCCCCTCCAAATTGCACATATGTGTTTTATATACTTTTATAAATGTGTGATCCATTTTTAAAAATTTATAAACACACAACTCCTGTCACAAAGAGAGATGCCAATATTTACTCATGGTAAATTATAAAATACCTTTTCAGCCCTTTTCTCTTTCTGTGTGCTTCCTTCTTATCTATTTTAGTTTGGTTTGTTGTCGTATGATCTTTCAATTGTCATGATTTCTGGCATATACCCATATGATAGGATGGACACTGGATTGGGAATCAGGAAAAGCAGATCCTATCCCACACCAATACCACTGACTGGTATTAATAGTTAAATAGTTCAGTTAAAAATGACTTTCCTTCTTTAGGCCTCACTTTCTCCCTCTGTAGAATGAGAGAGCTAGATCGAGTCATTTTGGAGGCCATTTATAACTCAAATAGTCTGTTATTTCAAATGTCTTACTGTGATTCAACTTCAGACGTTGACTCATGTACTTATTTCCTGATTCTCCCCCCTCCAAAAAAATGGAGTATTTCAAGTCATATGTGATCACCCTGTTGGATTATTTGCATCTAAGTTTTCTAGGTCAGAGGATTCATATACTAATCAGTGTTTTAGATCCTAATATTTTGGTTTGCCATGGAGCCAGGTTTTTTTAACTGCACAGATGAACAACCAAGTAAAGAATTGAGAGTTAGTAATTGTACTGTCTTCAGAGAAGAATTATAAAATCCATCCAGAGTCTGTCATGATATCCTAAAGGTGCTGCTTGTATTATAAATTAAAAGCTTATCAAACAATCTATTATAAAAATACAATTTTAGGTGTGCTTAAATCCCATGGTGCATATACTTTTCACATTAAGTTGTCAGCTGCAGTATAAAATTTTATTTTGATGAGTTTAGATTAGTACATGAGTTCTAGAAATTAGAAGATAAAGCCTATAGTTTAATGGTAGGGATCTGAACCAACCCAGGGAAGAGTGAGTGGTCCTTGATGATGATTCATCTCTAAAGATGAAGACTTCCTGACCAGGCTACTTGGGTAATGGCTTGGAGGCAGTACATTTAAAATAAAATGTACAACATTCTTATGAAGGGAACAATGATAATCAAGTTTGTCTTCCAATAAGTTAAAAAATAAAAAAATATCTATCAAATGACAATATTGAGTGTAATTAGGGTTCTGTACCTTTTTTTTTTTTAAAAAAAAAAAACAGAGTCTCACTCTGTTGCCCGGGCTAGAGTGCCGTGGCATCAGCCTAGCTCACAGCAACTTCAAACTCCTGGGCTCAAGCTATCCTCCTGCCTCAGCCTCCCGAGTAGCTGGGACTACAGGCATGCGTCACCATGCCTGGCTAATATTTTTTTCAATATATTTTTAGTTGGCCAATTAATTTCTTTCTATTTTTAGTAGAGATGGGGTCTCGCTCTTGCTCAGGCTGGTTTCGAACTCCACCTGCCTCGGCCTCCCAGAGTGCTAGGATTACAGGCGTGAGCCACCGTGCCCAGCCTATACTTTTAAATCTTTCAAGTGATTATCCCAATAAGGAAAATCCTAATGTATTCAATTCCTTGCATATGCATAAATTGACTTCTATATCTTAGTTCCAGCAAATGTATAGAAAATGAGTGTTGATTCGAATTACACTTTAAGTAGTACTGTTGGGAACTAGACTAGGAAAGTGAAGGTATTTTCAGAAAAGGAAAGTGATGTATCCCAATCAGCTGGACTTTTCAATAGTGGCCTAGAAAATTATCAGTTTCTTAGGGATATTGCAGATATTATCTCCTTATTTCTCCCCATCTCCTCACTGTCCCTCTATGATCTTCCAACAAGCCTTGAAGAAGGCCTTGCACACAGTAGGTTGGATGAAGATTTGTTGACCTGAATTCTCTTAGGACAGGCCTTCTTTCTTCACAGGAGCATCTCCTCAACTTGACTGACAGTTATAAAATAAATCTAAAAGATTTAATCCTAACCTCTCTATTTGAGCCTGGGTATTCATTTCAATTCACTGATTACAGGGCTCCTACTCTATGTCAGGAAGGAGTGTCCTGGATTAAGCTTGAGCCCATTATTCGAAGTGAGGTGACACAAGACCCGAAGGAAGGAGGAAAGAGTAAGTGAAACTCTAGCTTTTGAGTTTGTGGGAGGAATATTTGAGTTCAGTTCTATTTTATTGTGTTTCAATAAATGGAAATTCAGCAAATGTATACTATGAGGCAGACATTGTGCTAGCCACCAAATGTAAATTACTCTTCAAAATAACATGCAAAATGTTTTATTTTCTCTGTTTTATAGATGAATTCTGTGGTTATCAAGTTACAAGTCTTGGCAAACTGATACTAGAAATAGTAACTTACAGGGCAGGGGTGAAATATAAATCTTTTGGCTCCAAACTCCATATTTTTTCTAGCACATTGTTCCGTAAAAAGCCCTATTGCTTGGATGCAATTAAAAAGCAGCCCTTCAATCTGGCTATTACTTACTCTCAGACCTGGAAAGGCTCCTTAATGATTTACCAGTGTTCACTCTCCTCATTTCTGAGCCATTCCTATCTAAATAGCAAATAGACCAATAATCTTGGTTCCCCAAATCAGACCTGAGACTCAGGATCCACAGGACAAGGTAGCTAAATTGCTTATTTTTATTGCTTCAGAACAAGTTATTTAATGTCTCTGGGCTTTGTTTTTCTTATTTATATGATATGTTTAACAAAATAAGTAATATCACAGGGGTACCATATATATTCACTTATCTAAGTTTCTTTATCCAAACCTAGTTTGATCACTGGCCCTACCTAAATATAGGCCATATCTATGCTCATTTGTTTGTGTATGGACTCATTCATTTACTCATCCAACATTTCTTAAGCATTTACTTTATGATAGGCAATGAGATTGGTATGGGGGATTCATCTGTGAATGAGACAGAGACAGCTCCTGCCTTTATATACATAGTCCGTAGGGAAGACAGGCATGAATCAACAATTTCAATGAGACATAAAGGCTGTTATGATAGGGCAGTGGATGATGCTTTGGGACTAGTCTAGGGGGTCCAGAAATGTGACTCCCTAGAAAAAGTAATATGTAAATTAGCTGAGAACTAAAGGATGAATGGAAGTTACTAGGCCAAGGGGGTGGAATGTGGGGGTAGATTAAACATAGTATTTGATATCTATGCAGAATAGTGAGCAGAACGGTGACAAACAACTGTTGTCTTCAGCTCTTTCTTCAGCACTTCTTCAACTCCATCTTTAGCAAAGTACAGTAGGCAAGCTGCATTCCTAGCCATGAAGCCTAGTCATTCAATCCTATCAGCCTCTGGTATTGTACTTGGCCACAGGGGGGCAGATATAAGGATCAGTGACTACAGGAAGAAGGTTCTTTTCTAATTAATCAATAAAGGCTCACCTTCTCCTACATACATTCAGAGCTTTACACTACTTGTTATGTTCACTAGTTTCTTGTACACTATTGAAACCATCCACATCTCTCTTAGATGTTTAAAGACTTTGCAGCAAGTCCAGTGTGAACTGTAGATAGGATGGAAAAGGTGGAGTAGCAGTTATACTGTCTACTAAAAAAGGCAACTTTTCTCCTGAAGCTTTCAATCTGTATAAATGTGGGTAGTGTCGGTGATATTTCAATAGATCTTTTCATCTCTATTCTGTGAGCCAGCATTCATTTACTACAACCTTCACACTTCTTCTTTGATTTCTCTTTTCTTTTTTTTTATTTCAGCATATTATGGGGGTACAAATGTTAAGGTTATGTATATTGCCCTAGCTCCCCTCCCCCCTTGAGTCAGAGCTTTTTCTTTTGAATCAGATTTTATGCATTTCCCTAGGAGCAAAAGAAACTAATGATTACTACAAAGGTAGCCTAGTCAGCAACCAGTCTCCTGTCTTGTTAATGATTTTTCCAGAAGCTTAAAATAATACTATATGTGTGTTGGAGGCTGACAATGGTTTTAAAAAATAATAAATCATTTTCTGAAATATTTCAATAGTGATCGTTGTCTCTTGGTTAAGATGTAAGCTAATTTTCCTACATGATCTATATGTTCTTTTTCCTTCTGTTATTTTGTCAGTTGAGTACTTTTCATCTGTAGCTTAATGGGCCTATGGTGCCTTTATTATGCAGGTTGCTTTTTCACGAAGAGGAAATTTTTTGATTCTCTTCCCCCTTTGACTCTTTTCTTAGTATTTGTGCATTTATTCCCTTATTCAGTTGTTCAAATATTTCTTGAGTTACATTCTGGGGAGGTAATAGGAGGATCCAAAAAGAAAAAGACGTGGTCCCATACCTAAGGGATTCAAAGGAAAATGCACACACAAGCAGATAACTCATGGGGCAGTGTGATAAATGGTGCAACAGTGATGTGTGCACATTGTTATGGGAGTATAGTCCAAGGTTACTGTCTCTTATGATGCCAACAGTCTCCATAGGGGATGAGAGAATTTGACTCATGTTCATTAAATCACATTGTCTAAGATTTTTGAATAACATTGTGACTGATAGTTATAGCTCGTCTAGTAAGAATGTTACCTTTGAGAACTGAAGTTATACCTTGATGGATCCTGTACCCTAAACTCATGGTCACAAGAAATGTTAAAAAACAAACAAACAAACAAAAAAAAAACCCAGTGATTTATTTTTTTTACTCAGAGTCCACCAGCACAATCTCTGTAACCTGGATCTCCCTTCCTTATTTTCCCTCTCATTCAAGAAATACCTAAATGTAACCCACATCCATACTGTTCTATAATTGTGGATGAATACAGTATAATTTGAACACTTTTAGCCTTTGTCTTTGTCGCTTACCTTCTCCTACTGTTTTGATTAATTTTGTTGTTGTATTTCTAGTTTCTTAGCTGAACACTTAAGCCATTTATATTCAATATTTCCTTTTTAATTTTAATAATAAAATGTTTTAGCTCTATACATTTCCCTGAGTACAGCGTTAGCTATATCCTGTAGGTTTTCCTATGAGGTACTTTACTTTTTGTTAAATTCTAGAAAATTTATAACTTTAAGTCTTTCCTTCAATTTGGTGTTTATTAGAGTGTTCCTTAATTTCTAAGTGATGAAGTTATGGAGTCATTTTGAGTTGTTAATTTCTATTTGTATTGAATTGTTGTCAGAGTATGTGAACTACATCATCTTTAAATTTGAGAGTCTAATTAGGTTTTACGGTTGCCAGGTATATGATCAATTTTTATTAATGTTCCAGTAAAATGTGTTGTTGTTTGTAGGATGCAAAGACGTATGTGTGTGCCTGTGTGTGTCAAATACTATATGGATTTTTTGGCGTGGCCTCCCCCGACTCCTACTTCTACCAATGATCTGAGATTTTTGTTTTTAGTTCTTGCTGTCTTCTTAGAGGATTTTACTTAATGTATTTCATTACCAGGCTGTTTGTTGCATAATGATTTAAACTTATTTCATTAATCTTTGTAGGTTCTAGTTTTCACCATCACAAAATTTTCCTCTGTCCCATTGAATACTTTGTGTCTTGGGTTATCCTTTAATCAATATGCATATTGTCATTTTTCAATTTGCATTTGTCTGATATAACTTAACATAGTCTTTATTTTATTTCTCTTTAAAATATTAAGTTTTTAAGAATAGGGAATTGGAGCAGAGTCAGGCTCACCTGACTTGGTTTCTCTCTCTGGCTCAATAGCTAAATGACATTTTTCAGCACTCTTGCATCAAGATGGAGCCATAGGACTGGTCTAGTCAATAAAATGTGAACAGAAGTGATGTGTATCACTTGAAAGTCTTGTTCCCTAAACAGTTCCCCATGATCTTATATGTTCTTTCTTATTCTCTTTCTTTGCTCATGGACTAACTAAACTCAGGGGATCTAACAGAAGGCTTTGAGACCCTAGTGGAAGACAGACCTAAGAACAGAGAAAACATGAGGTTTGTATGAAAAGCTTCAAGAACACCCAAGGGAATTGTGATGTGCGTGAATATTTTTGTTATGTTGTTAATCTACCTTAATATGGGAAAATATACAATGTTCCACATTCAGAAGGTACATAAATATATACAATGTGGTGTAATTTACCCTTCCCCTCTGGTTTCCCAGATACTGCATGCCCTTCTCCAGAGGAAGAAATAGTCAACAGTTTTTATGTGTGTATCTTCCAAGAGAATTCTCTGTTCCTATCCTTTTACCTGTTTTGCTATTGAATCATTGATCTTTTTCTACTGATTTAAAGTTTCTATGTATATTTAAAGGATATTTGTGGTTTTTGGTGGTATAAATAGCTACCATTTGTTTCAGTTTGCTTATATTTAAGGGATTTTATTTTATGTAGAAAGTTTCATTTTATGTGTAGTTGAATTTATCAATCTTTTTAAAAATGGAATCTCGAACACTGGGGAATTGGGGAGTGGGGGGTAGACCCAAGTCTGAGTGATGTGGGGGGTCACTGTGGAGGGGTGGGATATGTTTGAAAAGTAGTTGGGGAGCGGAATAAGGGGTCTCAATAGGGGAAAGGAATTCCTCAAAAACTGATTTATGTGATTAACTGTACACCTCGGTAAATTCACTGAAAATCATTTAATTGTACACTTAAAATGGAGTGTTGGTTGTACGTAGATACAGTTGGAGCCCTATGTATGTACTCTATGGACTACGTTCACAGAGTAGGTTTTTGAATGTAGCAAGATAAGTCAACTTGAGTGGTAATATATTTTGGGAAATCAGCTCACTACAAATTGTGACTGTAAACATTGTACTGTAAATGCTTTGTAGTTCTCCCCCAATTAAAAAAAAAATGGAATCTCAGTTTTGTATAGTATCATGCATATTTATATCTAAATTTATTTACTGATATATCAAATTTAATAAACTATGCTCCCTATTCCCTCCAAAGTCATTTTCTTGTCCACTGTCCCTTCTCCATCAACACCTTTAGAAGACTTTTACTTTCCCGCTCTTGAATACCCTCCAATTCACCCCACCTTTACCTTGTATCTCCTGGATTTTCTGAGATAGTTTGGAATTTTAGTTTCAGAGTCTACATATTTTCAGTTAGAAAATGTCTTTTCTATTTCAAGAATGCTCACAAAATCATTTTATTAGTTTCCAATGTCATTAATCTTTATTCATTTGGATATAATTATAAATATGATATGATTCATTGTTTAGTGCTGTTTCTTATGCTTTGTTCAGGAGATTTTTGTTCTGATTTTTGATTGACTAAAGTACTTCTTTGAGTTTTTCAGAAAGTGCCTTTTTAGCCCTTGGAAGTCTTAAAATATCTTTTGTATGTTCTTTCCTGTAGGTGAGACCTTGGTCACTGTAGGATTCTTAGATCACAATTCTTTCCTCTTGGTAAACTGGAGATACTGGGCTTTACTCTAGCTTCTAGTATCGCACAGGAGGTTCTTGCTGCTAGTCTGTTTCTCTTTCCTTAACAAAAAGGCTATTTATTTATTTATTTGTTTGTTTATTTATTTATTTATTGTGGGTCTGGATATTATGTAGTTAAGTTTGTTCTTTATTGAGGCTTTTAAAAGTGGTTTTTATCCTTGGCATTTAAAAATTTAAACAGGGTAGATCCAACTACAGTCAGCTCCCCATATCCATAGGTTTCACATCCATGGCTTCAACAAACCTTGGATTGAAAATATTCAAAAAATAACAAATGAAAATGTAACAATAAAAATAATAAGTAAAAATATAAAACAGTATAACAACTATTTACATAGCATTTACATTGTTACATTGTACTAGATATTATAAGTAATCTAGAGATGATTTAAAGTGTACAGAAGGATGTGCATAGATTATATGCAAATACTAAACTATTTTATATAATAGACTTAAGCATCTATGGATTTTGGTATCTGCAGTGGTGTCCTAGAACCAATCCCCCATGATGCTGAGGTTCAAATGTATATCTTTATGTCATTAACCCTGCTTAGGCTTCAGCAACCTCTTAGAATCTCAATACTGAAGTCATTATTTAGCTCAAGAATGTTGTTGCTATTATATCATTGATGATTATTTTTCTTGTCTGTGTATTTCTCTTTTCTTCCAAAAGCTCGTAGTAATCATATCTTAGGTTTCCTGGATCTTTCCTCAGTGTCTTTTCTTTTTATGCGTTAAATCCACTTCTTTGTATTCTTGCTTTGGGCTATTGAATTTTTTCTCTTTATGTTACAGAAAACCATTATGATCTTTTCTAGAAAAATCAGATTTTATTTTAAAAGAACATTTTGCTAGTTTTATTGAGGTATAATTAATATACAAAAACTTGTACATATTTAAAACATACAATTTAATGAGTTTGGACATATGAGTATACCTACAAAACCATCAGCATAATCAAGGTAATAAACAGATCTATCACCTACAAAAGTTTTTTTTATGTCCTTCCTTTTGTTTCTGGTAAGAACATTTAATATGAGTTCTACCCTTAACAAATTTTTAAGTACACAACACAGTATTGTTAGTGATAGGCACTATGTTGTACAGCAGATTTCTAGAACTTATTTATTTTGGATAATAAAAACTTTATACCCATTAGAAATAATTTCTCATTTATCCCTTCTGCCACCCCTGGAAACTGCCATTCTACTCTCTGCTTCTATGAATTTGACTATTTTAGATACTTTACATATCTGGAATCATACAGTATTTGTCCTTTTGTGACTTGCTTATTTCACTTAGTATAATGTCCCCTAGGTTCAACCATGTTGTCACACATGGCAGGACTCCATTGTTTTCTAAGGCTGAATGTATTTCCATTATATATTTATACCACATTTTCTTTATCCACTCATCTGTTGTTGGACATCTAGGTTGATTCCATATCTTTGCTATTATGAATAATGCTGCAATGAACATGTGAGTGCATATATCTCTTTAAGATCTTGTTTTTGATGCTTTTGGATATAAATGCCCAGAAGTGGGATTGCTGGATCATATAGTAATTCTGTATTTAGTTTTCTGAGGAACCTCCATACTGTTTTGCATACTGTCTTCACCATTTTATTTTCCTACTAACAGCGTACACAGATTCCAATTTCTCCACATCCTTAGCAATACTTATCTTTTGGTTTTTGATAATAGTCATCCTAAAAAGTGTAAGGTAACATTTTTTGATTACCTGATGATTAGTGATGTTGAGCATCTTTTCATATACCTGTATGTCTTCCTTGGAGAAGTATCTATTCAAGTCCTTTGCCATTTTTTAATTAGGTTACTTGCTTTTTTGCTATTGAGTTGTAGGAATTCCTTCTATTTTTAAATATTAATCTCTCGTCAATTATGTGGTTTGAAAATATTTTCCATTCCATAGGTTGCCTTTACATTTTATTGATTGTTTCCTTTGTTGTGCAGAAGCTTTTTAGTTTGATGTAGTCTCACCTATTTTTGGTTCTGTTGCTGTACTTTTGGTGTCACACCCAAGAAATCATTGCCTAGACCAATGTCATGAAGCTTTTCTGCTATGTATTCTTCTAGGAACTTTACATTTTCATGTCTTATATTTAAATCTTTAATTCATTTTGAGTTTGAGTTTATTTTTGTGTGTGATATGAGTTATTTATATACCTATATTTGTATATAGGTATCCAGTTTTCCCAGCACCATTTGTTGAGGAGACCGTCCTTTCCCAATTGTGTATTCTTGGCAGCCTTGTTGAAGATCATTTGACTATATATATATGTAGGTTTATTTCTGGGCTCTCTCTTCTGTTTCACTGGTCTATATGTCTGTCTTTATGCACATACATACTGCATTAATTGTTGTAGCTTTGTAATATATTTTGAAATCAGGAAGAATGATGCCTCCACCTTTGTTCTTTTTGCTCAGGATTGCTTTGGCTATTTTTTTTTTTTTGTGGTTCCATATGAGTTATAGAAATGTTTTTCTATTTCTGTAAAAACAAACAAACAGAAAAATACATGTCATTAGGATTTTGCTAGAGATTATATTCAGCCTGCTGTTATTGACAGGGCAGCTGGCATCTCCCAGAACTACATACAGATGTTCCCCTCCCTGTAGTGAGTAAATCCACTAGATGAACTAAACTCCATTCTACCCTCATTGTTCAACCTCCCAGGCAACTGTGGAGTCTTTGATGTTCCATGCTCCATTGGAGAGGCAAGCTTATTTTAAAAAGTTTTAGGTTCTGGTCAACTAAATTCCCAACAATAAAACCAGTGAGATTCTATTCCGGAACTTTCTTTCTAAGATGACCTATATCTCAGATAACATCGTAGATCCTGTCTAGGCTCCAACATATATGTGGTCTGGGTTACTTTTAGCTGTTTAATTGGTCCTGCAAAGAATCACCAGGAAGACAGAATCAAAGATCTGAATTCAGGATACTCTCTTTCAGAATATCCCTCTCTTCTACCTCCATTTCCAACAGCCATCTCACTGAAGAGGGAGGCAGGAGAGTGAGGTTGTAGATCCAATGCCTTGCAGTGTCTTTCTCCTTAGTCTGTCCAGAGGCAGATTCAAGTCTAATGGTCTCATGGTCTCAGGTCTTATGCTATCGTGAGTGACAGGATACTTTGGATTTATTCTTTATTGTAATTCACCATTCCAAGAGGCTTGGTGTACAGTATTCGTGGTGTCGTAAGTGGGCCAACACCATGAGATACCCCAAATCATCTCTTTCCTCTGATTCCTACTGACCTCCAAACAGTGTTCTTGTTCTGGCTGAGGCCCTTACTCTTATACACATATTATTCATTGCTTGGGAGATTTAGAGGATTGTCTTTATTCTTTGACTGCCTGGGAGGCAACCATTTGCTCTTAACCAAGTCAATAAAGATCTCATTGCTGTTCTGTGCCTATTGTCAGATAGACAAATCCTGGCTGGCATATCCTCCTGGACCTCTGGATGTACATAAATTCAGATTGAATACTTAAGTCCTAACTGTGGGAAACTGGCAGGGTTTGTTAGCTCCTTTTAATATTTAATGCAAGACATTCTGCCGGTTTTAAATGCTATGCCACCTCCTTGCTACCACCTGCCCTTTGTGTGCTTCAAATCTCATGAGTTTCATATATTTTGATACTAACCCTTCCAGGAAACCTGAGCCTCTCATGTATATATTCTTTGATCACTTTATTTAGTTATCTAAATGTGTATTTGAATTATGTCTGTGGAATGTTTTCATGTATCTTCATTGTGACTCCTGCTTTATTATGCATTTCTTTTCTATTATCCACTACATGATTTTTTAAGACAGCTTTCTTGAAGTATAATTTACATACCATGCAATTACTCCATTTTAAGTGTACAATTAAATGATTATTAGTAAATTTACCAAGTTATACAGCTATTCACATAAATAAGTTTTAAAAGATTTCCTTCCCCTATTGGGACAATTAATTCCCATCCCCAACTATATTTCAAGCATGTCCCTCCCCTCCACAATGCTCACCACATCCCTCAGATATGGATCTACACCCACAACCCCCAAATCCATGGTAAACACCACCACCATTTGAGCACTGTAGTGTTAGTCAGTACCAATTTGATGGCGAGTATATGTGGAGCCCATTCTTCTGGTCTTGTGTCATCTTACTTTGAATACTGGGTTCAAGCTCAATCCAGCATAATATAAGCGGTGCTAGTTCAGTGTCATTTCTTAAAATTGAGTAATATTCCATTTCATACATATTCCAAATTTTAATAATCCACTCATGAATTGATGGGCACTTGGGTTGTTTCCACGACCTAGCAATGGTGAATTGTGCTGACATAAACATTCGTGTGCAGATGTCTTTAATACAGAGTGTCTTATGCTCTTTTGCTTAGATGCCTAATAATTCCATTGCTGGATAGAATGGTATTTCTATTTTTAGCTCTTTGAGGAATCTCCAAATTCTTTTCCACAAAGGTTGCACCAACTTGCAGTCCCACCAGCAGTGTAAGAGTGTTCCTGTCTCCCCACATCCTGACCAGAATTTGTTGTTTTGGGATTTTTTGATGGAAGTCAATATCACTGGGCTTAGGTGGTATCTCATTGTGGTTTTGATTTGCATTTCCCTAATGATTAGAGATGTTGAACATTTTTTATATGTTTGCTAACCATTATTCTGTCTTCTTTGAAAAAGTTTCTGTTCATTTCTGTTGCCCATTTATTGATGGGGTTGTTTTATTTTTTCTTGTTAATTCTTTTTAGTTTTACATAAATTCTTGTTATAAGACCTTTGTTGGAGGTGTAGAGAGCAACTATTTGCTCCCATTCTGTAGGTTGTCTATTTGCTCTAGTGATAGTTTCTTTGGCTGTGCAGAAGCTTTTTAATTTGATCAGATCCCATTTGTTTACTTTTGCTGCAGCAGTAATTGCTTTGGTGGTCTTTTTCAAGAATTCTTTGCCTTAGCCAATGTCTGAAAGGGTCTTCCCAAAACCTTCTTCTAGGATTCTTAAGGTTTCCTGCCTTAGGTTTAGGTCTATTAACCACCTTGAATGTATTTTTGTGAGAGGTGAGAGGTAGAGATCCAGTTTCATTTTTCTGCATGTAGCTATCCAGTTTTCCCAGCACAATTTATTGAAAAGAGATTCTTTTCCCCGATGCATATTTTTGTCTGGTTTGTCAAAGATTAGGTTACCATATGCAGATGGTTTCATCTCTGGATTCTCAGTCCTGTTCCAAAGATCAATGCTTCTGTTCTTGTGCAAATAAAAGGCTAATTTGATTATTATTGCTTTATAATACAACATGAAGTCTGAAAAGTTGATGCCTCCCAGTTTGTTCTTTTTGCTTAAGATTACTTTGGCTATATGAAGACTTTTCTGGTTCCATATAAAGTGAAGAATTATTTTTTATAGGTCTGTAAAGAATGATGATGGTACTTTGATGTGTATTGCATTTATTCTGTAGATCACTTTAGGTAATATTGACATTTTAACAACATTGATTCTACCAATCCATGACCAAGGTAGATTTTTCCATCTTTTTATATCTTCTACAATTTCTTTTTTTAGTGTTTCATAATTCTCCTTGTATAAGTCTTTCTTATCTTTTGTTAAATTTTTTTCTGAGATATTTAATTTTGGGGGGGCTATAGTAAAAGGTATTGCATTTTTGATTTGAGTTTCATCTTGACTGTTTTGGGGATATATGAATGCCTCTGATTTGTGTATATTGATTTTATAACCTGAGACTTTACCAAATTCATTTATCAAATCTAGGAGTCTCTTGGAAGAATCCATAGGGTTTTCTAGATATAATATCATATCATCAGCAAAGAGTGAGAGTCTGATCTCATCTGCACCCACTTGGGTTCTCTTAATACCATCCTCTTGCCTGATTGCTATAGCTAGGACTTCAAGCATTATGTTTGAATAGATGAGGAGAATGCAGGCATCCTTGTCCAGTTCCAGTTTGAAGTGGGAATGGTTTTGGTTTTTCCCCATTTAGTATGATATTGGCCATAGGTTTGTCATCAGTGGATTTGTAATTTTAAGGTACAAGCTGCCTATGCATATTTTGTTAATAGTTTTTTCATTAAAGGTGTGTTGGACTTTGTCAAATATTTTTTCTGTATCTATTGAGTGAATCATATGGTATTTGTTCTTGCTTTTATGAGGCAAATTGCATTTATAGATTTGCGTATGTTGATCCAGCCTTACATCCCTGGAAGAAAGCCCACCTGGTCGTCATGAATTATTTTTCTGATGTGCTGCTGAATTCTATTTGCTAAAATTTTGTTGAGGATTTTTGCATCTATATTTATGAGGGATATTGGTCTGTAATTTTCTTTTTTTGTTGTGTCCTTTCCTGGCTGTGGTATCAAGGTGATATTGGCTTCGTAGAATGAGTTAGGAAGGATACCATCTTTCTCAATATTGTGGAATAATTTCTGTAGTATAGATATGAGTTCTTCTTTGTAAGTTTGGTAAAACTATGAGGTGTAGCCATCTGGTCCAGGACCTTTCTGTTTTGGGAGGTTATTAATTACTGCTCCAATTTCTGAGCTTGAGATTGGTCTGTCTAGAAATTTTGTTACCTTCTGGGTGAATTTAGGAAGGTAGTATGTTTCCTGGAATCTTTCCATTTTCTCCTTGTTATGTAGTTTTCTAGCATATAGTTTTTCATAGTGATCAGAAAAAATGTTTTGTATCTCCGTGGTGTCTGTTGTGACTGCTCCATTTTCATTTCTAATTGAGTTTATTAGAGTCCTTTCCCTTTGAGTTCTTGTCAATCTAGCCAAAGGGCTATTGATTTCGTTTATCTTTCTGAAAAACCAGCATCTGGTTTTGTTGATCTTCTGTATAATTCTTTTGTTCTCAATTTCATTTAGTTCTGCTTTGATATTAGTTATTTCTTTTCTTCTAATATCATTTGGATTGGCTTGCTCTTCTTCTTCCAATTCCTTGAGTCTATTCATTAGGTTGTCAATATCTAAGCTTTCTGTTTTTTGGATGTGAGCATTTATTGCTGTTAGTTTTCCTCTAGGTATGCTTTTGCTGTATCCCACAGGTTTTGGTAACTTGTGTCTCTGTTATCATTTAGTTCGAAGAAACTCTTGATTTCCCCCTGAATTTCCTTCTTGAACCAAGAGTTTTTCAATAGTAAATTGTTTAGTTCCCATGACTTTGTGCAGCGGTGAGAGTTTCTACAGGAATTGAACTCTAGTTTTATACCTCTATGGTCAGAGAAGATACATGGCATAATTTCAATTTTTTGAACTTGTTGAGATCTGATTTGCAGGCTAGTATGTGGTCAATTTTGGAAAACGTTCCATGGGCTGCTGAGGAGACTGTAAATTCAGCTTTATTTGGATGGAATGTTCTGGAGAGATCTGGCAGATCTTTTTGTTCAAGAGTTCTGTTTAAGTCCATTACTTCTTTGCTCATTTTCTGTTTGGAGGAGCTATCCAATTCATTCAGTGGAGTGTTGAATTCCTCTGCTACTATGGCAGTATTGTTTAACATGTTATAAAGGTCAGACAAGGTTTTCTTTATGTAATTAGGTGCTCCTACGTTGGGTGCATACATATTAAGAATAGTTAAATCTTCTTGTTGGATCTTCCCTTTCGCCATTAGAATGTGGCCTTTTTTTTTCCTTTTTTACTTTTGTTATTTTAAAGCTTATGTTTTCTGCAAATAGTATAGCTACTCCCACTTTCTTTTGACTTCTGTTTGCCTGGATGATAGTTTTTTATCCCTTTACCTTCACCCAGAAGGCATCTTTGTGGGTTAGATGTGTTTCCGTATACAGCAGATACTGGGCTTGTGTATTTTTATCCACTCTGCCAGTCCATTTCTCTTTAGAGGACAGTTTAAGCCATTAACATTTATTGAAAGGATTGAAATTTGAGGAAGATTTCTACTCATATTGTTGGGTAATGTCCAGTTGCTTTGTTTTACTCCTTGCGCCATCTAGCAGTTCAAGTTCTAGCCTTTAACTCTTTGAAGGTTTTACTTTGGAGAGTGCCTATTGCCCTTTTTGGTGTGAAAGGCAGGTCTAAGAATTTCCTCTAAGGCTGGTCTAGTATTTGCAAATTCCATCAGAGAATGCTTGTCTGAGAAGAACTTTATTTCTCCCTCATAGTTGAAACTTAATTTTGCTGTATAAAGAATTCTAGGTTGGGCTTTATTTTGTTTTAGTAGATTATGTATAGGCATCCAATCCCTTCTGGCTTGTAGGCTTTCAGTTGAGAAGTCTGCAGTTTGTCTGATAGGCCTACCTTGTAGTTTATTTGTTGGTTTTGTCTGGCTTCATGGAGGATTTCTTCTTTCACATTTACCTTGGTCAGCCTAATAACCACGTGACGTGGTGATTGCCTTTTCACATTGAGTGTCCCAGGAGTTCTGTGTGCGTCTTGTTTCTGAATATTGAGATTTCTGGCCAGGCTTGGCATGTTTTCCTCCAGTATTCTGTGAAATATCTAGCCCTTGTGAATGTTCCTCTTCCCCCTCTGGTATCCCTATCAACCTGTGGTGTTTTTTTTTTTTTTTTTTTTTTTTTTTACATAATCCCACAATTCTTGTATGCTTTGGTCTTCTCTCTTGTTTGTGTGTTCCTTTTCTTCCTTTGATTTTTTTAGCACATAAGCATAATCTTCAAGCTCTGAAATTTGCTCCTCTGCATGATCCATCCTATTCTTAAGACTTTCCACTGAATATTGGAGTTCCTCAAATGTTTCCTTCATCGCCAGGGTTTCTGTTTGTTTTTTCTGTATTATTTCAGTTTCTTTGGAGAATTTTTCATTCATTTCCTGAATCATTTTTATAGTTTCTGTTTGTTGGGAATCAAAATTTCTCTTCAGTTCCATTGAGTTTTCTAGCAATCCATATTTGGAATTCTTCCTCTGTCAGTTTAATCATATCATGTAAGTTGGTGTCAGTTGGTGATGATCGCGTATTTTCTTTTGGAGGTGACTTTTCTCTCTGATCCTTCATGTTTCCTGGGAACTTTCGCTGGTTCTTTCTCTTCTGGGTACTTTGTCAAGGACCGGAGTTGCTGGTACTGGCTTATGAACCAAAATCTGTTAGGCTTCTTCTACCGTCTTTCAGCCTCCAGCAGGAAGAGGAAGCCAAGTGGAGGTAACAGTCTGCCAACTGGGTTTCAGAGTGAACAGCCTCTTTCTCAGCTCTGCCCAGGGGTGGAGTCAGTCCCTTTGGCGCGAAGCACCTGGGCCCGAGTGCAGGATATGGTGGGTGGTAATGTCTCCTTAGGTCACAACTGGAGAGGCAACCTCCCTCACAACTCTGCCCTGCCAAGACAGGTTCTGCTCTCTTGGCACAGAATACAGGCAGTTGGGTGGGGAGGGAGACAGCCCAAGACCAGCCAGGTGAGTCAGCCGTAGAGGTCACCACACTTCCCTATCTGCCCCTTCAAATGCCAAACCAGAGCTGCGGGAATGGGAGGACTGGGTCCTGGGTTGGGGGATCAGACGGACTCTCTCCCCCCGGCTTTCAAATGCCGCACCTGCTCCTCTGTGCTAGGACCTGAAGGGGACTGTAACTGCCTCCAGAGCAACCTGCAGCGATTCCAGGAGGCATCTGGTGGAGGCTTCTCACCACCTGTTGAGAGCCAGCGCGGAGGGCACCCCTGGGGCAGTAGGGAGGGGCGGAGCTCAGGGCAGCTTCCAAACCACGCTCTGAGCACACTGCTTCTCCAACCTGCTGAGTAACAACTGTTCAGCTGCAGGAAACCACACTCGCTCTGTCTCTCCAGTGCTAGCCAAAACCTCAGCGAATTCCAAGGGCAGAGTCTCCTCCAAGGTATACGGCCCCCATCGTAGACTTGGAAGCCTCCTGAGGTGATTTGCCTCTCTCCGCACTCACTCCTACGGTACTGGGAAGCGGCCGCTGGGCTTGGACCCTCCCCCATCCAAAGCTGACTCAGAAGAGCACACCGGAGAGTTCAAAATATTCCCCGATCCAGTTTTTACTCTGCACAGCCCGTCTGCCCACACCACCACGTCCCACAGACTTCGGGCACTTCCCTGCTTGCGTGGGTGTGGGGTTCGGTGTGGGAAGGATTGTCCTCCCGGGAGTCAGAACGCCCCATCACAGCCGGCCAGCAGGGGCAGCACGGTAGACCCGCGCTCCCTCTCTAAGGTACACATCCAACTCTCCAGGCTCCGTGAAAGATTCTCCGAATCAGCTCCACTTTCCACTGGTGTCTGGTGTCCCATGCTGTTTCTCTGCAGGTCTACAAAACTGGTCCTGTGGAAGTGCAGTTCACTCGCGTGCAGTAGTCTGCCTATTTCACCTCCGAGTCTGAGAGCAGAGAGCCAGGAGGTCACCCCTAATCCACCATTTTTTCTCTTCCCCTATTATACATTTCTTAAGAGCACAGAATTAACTTACTGTGTCTTTTACACCTCCTCAAAACTTAGTATTATACAATGAGTGTTTAAGAAACAGAACTAAAATAATTTAAATAGTTGCACTACACCCTCCTCCCACTACCAAAAGGTAAATCACCTTTATTTTTATCCTAGAAAACTTTATGAGTGGACACATATAAAAAATTACCTTTCAATCATTTCCCTATATGTATATGTAAAAGTATGTATGGCCTCAGACACACCTTTAGGAATTGGGGTTAGTTTTGAAATGTGAGTGGGAGTGATGAAGGTAAAGAGAATCTAGATAGACAGAGAAAGAGATAGAAGGATGATAGCAAATTTGTGCTTAGTTTTTGGTGACCACCTTTAATATCCCCAAGTTCTGTTTTGCAAAGGGCTTTTTGAAATCAGGGCCAGGGTATTACATAGAAAACAAGCTGTAATAAGCATGGATTTGACCCTTTGTCTACAGGATTGGTATCTGAATGCTGAATCTGATCCTTAACACTCATTCTGTTTAACTTGCAAGAAGTCATGAGCAGAGCAGAGATGTCTCAGAGAGAGATTTGTTGGTAAGAATTTATTACCTGAATTTCAACATTCTATTTTTTGGGATCCATTTAGTCTGGAGAACTTATGACCTCTTTTGTGGCACATAGGATAAAAGAAATACTAAAGATTGTGAGTAAAAATATCACTCCTTGAGTGCTGGCATAAAGGAAATCTGGACACTCCTTTGAATTTGTAGGGCTAGTTAAAACCAACATCTTAGGGAAAACAGATCCGGAGAGAAAACATGGTCAGTTGTTTTCACTGAATGTGTCACTCGGGATTACTGTTATATGTATGGCTAAAAGGCATTTGAAAATGTAAAAGAAAATGTTCTGAAAACAGTGTAGAAAAATTAATCTATGGTCAATCTCACTGTGGAATTCTAGTAATGTGTAGTGAAATGGACTAATTGCAGACTGGTTTAAAAATGCATTAAATGATTCAGAAAAATATGGTTTAATGTCAATCCTGTCAAGTAGAAAGTTTGAGGTTCAATGTTGTTATTTTTAATCCCTTAGAAGTTGAGTAGATGCTCCGGAGGCTGTGAACATCTCTGCTGGTTTCAGAGTCTGTTCTGAGAATTCAGTTTCTGTCTCTAGGAGTCTGCTCTGCTTTGCAGCTGATCCTGTCATATCAATTTGGACCTGCTCTCTGATGGAAGCTGGCGTTAGCATGTAACTAGGAAACTGTTAATTAAAATTGCATTTAAGTTATATGTACTGGAATATTCTTAGGAGAAAAATAATTTATTTTAATGAGTGGTCCCAAGGAAGTAGCCTTACAATCATATCATTGAAGCATAACTTGATTAGAAAATATGATAAGATTCCACCACATACAAAACTGAAACCTGAACATCAAACCCTCTTATCTGTAAGAATGCAGTACTATGTATGTACTCTCTGGAATACTTTGACAGAGTAGGTTTTTGAATGTAACAAGATAAGTCAACTTGAGTGGTAATATATTTTGGGAAATCAGCTCACTACAAATTGTGACTGTAAACATTGTACTGTAAATGTTTTGTAGTTTTCCCCCAATAAAATTTTGGGGAAAAAAATTAGCATAAAAAAAAATGAAGCTTTGTCTAAAGGCTTGGAATGATTTAATGTCCCTTAATCAGAGACAATAACTCAAGTGATCTGTTAAGCAAAATGATAACTTACAGGTATGGTTTCAGCTTTGCCTTGCATGGCCTTAGGCCTGTTAATGGTTTAGTATCTTACTGTTACAAAGAATATCTCCAAAAGGGTGCGGAGCATGAGGAGGTATGTCTGACCTCCCTTCTTAAAGCTGACAACTCAGCTTTAAGGTTTTTCTGGGGTCCCCTTGGCCAATAGGGGGTCTGTTCAATCAGCTGGGGAGGCTTAAGATTTTATTTTAGTTTACCATTCTTAAATTTTAGCATGCATCAGAATCTCCTCGAGGGCCTGTTAAAACACAGTGCTAGGCCCCATCTCTGATTTGGTAGGTCTAGAGCAGGGCCTGAGACTTTCCATTTTTAACAAATGCATTTAACAAAGGCTGATAGATCATTATCTGAGAAACATTGGACTAGACAAGACAAGAGAGTTTACCATCTGGCCATTTATAGAAAGAGTTTGCCAACTCCTGGACTCAAAGGAGGTGGGAGGGTTTGGTTGTGACAGGAGTGACTATAGAGTTGGGAAACCTGTAATTGGGAACTTCTGCCTTTCTCTGGATAACAATTTGCTTCTCTGAACAGTGCAGATAATGCTTAATTTACATGGCTTTTGGAAGGACTAGGCCAGGTCCTGTAAATGATAATGATTTGTAATATACTACCTAGATGAAATGAATTACTAAACATGGGTGGAATTTGGGAAATAGAAGGGAAGCTTTTTATGTTGAGGAAAGAGCAGGATTAAAGGAAAAAGGACAGTTTGCATTTGTTATAGTCTCTAGGGGTGCCATGAATGAGAATGTAATCAAGGTCTCTAGTGTGTGTTGGGTGCACATGTTGTGTTCACTAAGTATTCAGTTAGTCTGTTTCATTTCTGTTAGAAATATTCTGTGATGTATCCCATAATTAATATGAAACTGTCCATTAACACACATGGGCAATTGCTACTTTGTAAAAAATTGTTTCTGGCTTTTGAGGGGGTAATGGGTATGCTGAGATAGAATTCTAAAATATGAATTTTCTCATCAATACTTGGGGACCACTGATGGCTATTTATGGTCCCCTTAAGTGATTGTCTTTTTGTCATATTTTTATACCATGTTTTCTAGTTTGAACTTTTTTTAGGAAGAGGATACTTACTGAAAGGTCGGCACTGAGTCCATGAGGCCACATCAGAAGAATGAGGACAAGTGGTTGAGGAGAAGGAAAGAGAAATTTATTACTTTGCTGGGAAAGGAGGAAAAATGGTAGACTATCATCTCAAAAATCCAGATTCCTCCCTATAAGCAGAAATACAGAGCTTTTAAAGGGAGGGCCCTTAGTTCTAGCCTATTGTTGTTAAACTACAGTTAGTGATTCTAAATCATCCCGTCTTTGCTGAAGACAAAGCCTGTGACCTCCACCCACCTGGGAGGCCCACCCAGACCTCCACCAGCCAGGCCAGGTGCCTGGCCTGGGATGGAGTCACAGTTCAGCTGAGTTATCGCCTATAACACAAAGAACAAAAAACATTCCCCTGCCTGTCCTGACCACCCATCTGAGGCAGGGATGTGGGCCTCTATTCCCAAAAAGAGTGGGGGAAGTTTTTTCATTTGTTTATTTAGTTTATTTTATTTTTTTGAAACAGGTTCTCTATACGTTGACCAGCTGGTCTCGAACTCCTGGACTCAAGCAATCCTCTAGCCTCAGCCTCCCAAGTAACTGGGATTACAGGCACGTGCCACCATGCCCAGTCTGTTTGTTTTATATTTTGAAGAAAATAACCCAGTGTATGAGAAAGTCAGAACAAAGTATAGAAAATTATTCTGGTGAGATACAGAGTCTCTGCTGTTTGGGCAAATTACATAGAACATAAAGAATAACTTTTACAACCTCTCATTAAGAGCAAACCAATACTCCATGAAAAAGTCGTCATTTTAAGAGAGAAAAAACCAAGTTCCAGTGTTACCAAGATAATACCTGATAATAACAGAACCATAAACTCTTTTTGAAATCGTTATGAATGAACTTATAAAAAGTGAGCCACCTTTGACCAAGGCAAGTAACATTCTCTTTCCATTAGTCTACAACTTTCTATATTCATTCAGGTTTTATCTTTTACTATCCTATTTCTGGTTCTGGAACAACCATCCATTTTACTTTAGGATAAAACTATTTTCTTTTTTCTATTAATAAACAAAAACACATTTCATTTTCTTATACACAAAGTTGTGCCTCTCTGTCACCATTGATCCCAGTAGAGTCTTATTGGTGTATATTAATTATAACTTTTTTTTTTTAATTCAGGATATTATGGGGGTACGGACATTTTGGTTATATGTAATGCATTTGCCTCACCCAAGCCCGAGCTACAAGCGTGTCCTTTAAGAATGGGGGAAGTTTTAAAGAGACAGAAAACATCTTTCTGCCATTTTCCCCAGGCTATTCCCTCTTACATATTCTGCACTCTCAATTTTACATGGTATTCTGTTACAGATACTTGTAACAGAGGGAATGGCCTGGAAAAAAAAATGGCAAAAATGTTTTTTATGTCTTTAAAACATCCTCCACTCCTTTTTGAGAACTAAAACCTGCATCCCTGCCTCAGGCCAGTGGTTGGGAGGAACAGGTTAAGTCTTTTGTTATTTGTGCTACAGGAGATGGCTCAGCTGGGACCTGGCAAAGGGAGGTCCTGGGTGGATATCAAGAGATTGCCTTCAGCAGAGATGGGACAATCAGATTCATCAACTGTAGTTGAATAGCAATTGCCTGAAACTGAGAACCCACCCTTTGAAAGCTCTCTATTTCTGCAAGATGGCATTACAGACAGGGGTCACCATCCTTTTCCTTTGCCAGTGAAGTAATAAAACTTCTGTTTCCTTCTCCACAAACCATTTATTCTCGTTCTTCTGATGCAGCCTCGAGGACAAGTGCTGAGCTTTCAGTAACATACTCCTTTTATGCAAGTAATACTACTTTTTCATATTTCTTTGCTTATAAAATTTAAACTCTTAGTAGTGATAGCAATCAGCTTTATGGAAGTAAGGTTGATTATGAAGTTAGGTAGCCCATATCTATTGAGCTTCTGACTATTTTGAAAATTGGGATAGTGATATTGCAGATGACTTGAAACAGAAGATATACTTTTATATGCTTTTAAAGATGGAAAGAAGCTTTGCATCTAGAATTTCACATTTAGTCTTCATGAAAACCTTTTATTTTAAAAAGCCTCAATGTTTGTGTGTATTTCCTGAATATTGGTACGTAACACTCTGAAAACTAAGTCATACCTCCAGGAATGACATTGGAAAAGGAGAAACTGAAAGGAGATCTGTAGTAATGATGTGTTATTATCTGAATACACCAAATCCATCAAGGTCATTTATCTGGGTAGAAATTCTGGGAGGGATGGCCAAATAGTCATTATAACCAATAATTTGTATACTTAAGTAATGACAGTATTCTACATTTGAATAAAGAATCTTTCCAGAAGGGGAAATGCTGGCATGGCATCTATGAAAGGGAGGGATCCAAAGTGCCCAGAATTGGCAATGTCTCTATAGAGGACATGCATTTGCTATTGGGTGCCAGCCATTAAGATGGTTTCATTCTTTCCTTTTTTGATTCTGTGATTGTTAAGTAAGTTTTGTGTCACATTTGGGTTCCTATTTGGATTTGCCTATAGGAAGAAAGAGTGCCGGTGAGTAAACATATGAAGCTATCTACTTGGTGGTTATATCTCTCCCCATGAATGATTTTTATGCATAAAACTCTAAGAGCTTGGTGAACTGTGAAACCACCTAGCATTCAGAACCATTCTCTGTGTATTGATATTCACCTCTGGCCACACTGCAAGAGGAAGTCTGGAGTAGTTAAAAACCAGGTCCTCTGTCTTGTGCATAGAGCCAGTCTGCAGAAGAAAAAAAAAATCTAACAGAGTGAAGCACAGATGAGAGGTGGCCAGCAAAAAGCCTGCCTGCACTTCACATATTCCTGAGGCCCAGTCATGCTCATCCCTCCCCGTCATTTGCTTGTTTTTCTTGGGTTTTCTTTTCTTTTTCTTTTTTTTTTTTGAGACAGAATCTCACTCTGTCACCTGGGTTAGAGTGCCATGGCGTCAGCCTAGCTCACAGCAACCTCAAACTTTTGGGCTCAAGCGATCCTCCTGCCTCAGTCTCCCGAGTAGCTGGGACTACAGGTGCTGGCCACCACAGCTGGCTAATTTTTTCTGTTTTAGTAGAGACGGGCTTTTGCCCTTGCTCAGGCAGGTCTCAAACTCCTGAGCTCAAGCAATCCTCCTGCCTTGGCTTCCCAGAGTGGTAGGATACCGGTGTGAGCCACCGCACCCAGCCCATCGTTTGCTTATGTGAAACAAATTACAAAACTAATAAAAGTCCTTATTGTTTAATTTGGAGTGTGCATTTTTATGGTAACTAGAGGAAACTGAAACGGGAAGAGATTGTGAGAAATTATACAGCATGCACAGGAGTCTAATGAATACCAACATTTACCCCTTTGTAAACAAATTGAACATTGGCTTGACACTTCCTGCTAATTGATGCTGGCATGTGTCAGAGCATCAATACAAATCTGATATTCTTCAAGCCAGATGGGTTTCTTTCATATTTGTACCTCATTTACTCTAGAGAGGCCATGGAATATAAAGGGACAACTCTTTAAAAACAAGAACTTTCTTGCTAGAAAGATTTGATTCAAGAATGATTTCCATGGAGTTGTATGCCTCCAGAAGTAGTAGAGTTTAGTTGGAAAAGGAGAAGATATGCCTACTTCTTGAAAGAAAATTGAATAAAAATACTCATCAGTAAAGTAATTATTTTAGACAATAAGCACTAAATTGATAATTGTACTTTTCTGGATTTAAGTAAGGAGAATTGTGTTTAAATGTTTTTTCGCCACTCTTTCTGTGACAAAAGTAAAAGACTGATTAAAAGATTCAGATAGTCATTAAAAAGGCTGACATGAACAGGTCATAAAAGAAGGTCTTTGAAAGAAGATATACAGATGGCAAGAAACACATTAAAAGGAGCTCAACATCACTAACCATTAGGGAAATGTAAATTAAAACCACAGTGAGATACCACCTTACTCCTGTCAGAATGGCCATTATTAATAAGTCAAAAAATAATACATGTTGGTTTGGATTCAGTGAAAAGGGAATGCTTATACAGTGTTGGTGGGAATGTAAATTAGTATAGCCTCTATGGAAAACAGCATGGAGATTTCTCAAAGAACTAAAAGTAGACCTACCAGGTGATCCAGCAATCCCACTACTGGGTATCTACCCAAAGGAAAAGAAGTCATGTCAAAAATACCTGCACCCAAATGTTTATCACAGCACAATTCACAATTGCAAATATATGGAATCAACTTAAGTGCCCATCAACTGATGAGTGGATAAAGAAAATGTGTGCACACACACACATACATACACACACATACACCATGGAGTACTACACAGCCATATAAAGGAATGAGTAATGTCTTCTGCAGCAAATTGGATGGACCTAGAGACCATTATTGTAAGTGAAGTAGCTCAGGATTAGAAAAGCAAACACCACATGTTCTCACTTATATGTGGGAGCTAAATGATGGATATACATGGTCATAAAGTGGTGTAATGGATATTGGAAACTGAGAAGGGGGGTGAGGTATAAAAAATTACCTATCAGATGCTATGTACATTATTCTGGTGATGGGTACACTAAAAGCCCTGACTTCAGCATTATATAATTCATCCATGTAACAAAAAACACTTGTATTCTTAAATCTATTGAAATAAAAAGCCAAAAAACTTAAAAACTAAACAAAACGCTAACAGCCAAGATTCTTCTTGATTGAACATAATTTGATTTTATAGTAAGTATGTTGAACAAATTACAATGGTGGTTAAACAGTTTTGTATAAAAAAAGCATTTCAACAAGGAAGGAAGGAAGAGAGAAGAAAATGCACTTTTGTTTATATTTTCACATTTTCTTTTCTTTTCTTTTTTTTTTTTTGAGACAGGGTTTTGCCTTGTCACCTGGGCTAGAGTCCAGTGGCAGCATCATTCACTACAACCTCCAGTTCCTGGGCTCGAGCAATCCTGCCTCAGCCTCCTGAGTAGCTGGGACTACAGGTGTGCACCACTATGCCCAGTTAATTTTTCTATTTTTTATAGAGACAGGGTCTCACTGTTGCTCAGGCTGGTCTCACAAACTCCTGACCTCAAGCAATCCTCCCTCCTCGGCCTCCTGAAGTGCTAGCATTACAGGCATAAGCCACCGTGCCCGGCCTCACATTCTGTTAATAGGCAACTGTACAGAAATTCTATACCATCTTGTTGGCCCCACATAGATTTCCCTAGGATAGAAAGCCCAGTGGGCATGGACCCCAGTCTCAGGGAGCCAACACGCTAATTATAAGGATAAAACATGCTTCTCACACATACAATACATAAATGAAATAAAACAGGAGTGGCTGGATAAGCAGAAAGGAGGGCGAAGTGGTAGAAAATGATGTGTACATACATATATGGAAGGGTGGCTGACATGGACCAAAAAAGCAGTGATGCCCTCTGTAGGAAGGTGGCCTTTAATCTGCTTTTGAAAGAGATGATGGACACTGGATGGGCAGAGGGGATGGAAGGCATAAACAAGTTGTAAGGAGCTTAATTTTCAAGATTAGCCATAGAAAAGATATATCCATACATTCATATTTATTCCTTAGGTGGGCTGTTTTCTTAATTTTGATTTGCAGAACACATTAGATAGCTCTTTGATTAATGAATGGCAGAAGAATTAATTTAAATGAATTCTAAAGCAAAGTTAGAATTATTTTCATTTCTCAGACAAAATGTGAAATATACAAAGCAGGAAGGGTGAGTGAAGTTTCTCTTTATAGGCATAAAGATGAAGAGGTTAAGTCTGGGGAACAGTCCTGGCAGAGACAACAGCGATTACTAAGGTCCTGGGGCAGCAATCAGTTTCATATGTTTGAGAAACAAAAATAAGGTCATTACTGGGGGATATTGAGCAAAAGATAGAGTGGTAGCAGATGAAATTAGATGTAGTGCTTTCAAAACAAGGATAGGAAATGTGTTTTGTTCTATGTGCAATACAAAGCCACTAGGGAATTTTAAACTGGTGAATGACATGACAGATGTAAAGTTCTCACCACCTGTCCTGGCACAAGATAAAACACTCAGTGTGTGTTAGCTATTGTTGCCATTTCATTTAATCCTCACACCAGCCCTATGTGATGGTTACTGTGAAAGGAAATCATCCCACACCTTAGCTGGAGCAAAACTTTGTGGGTTGACGTGATTTGCAGCCCTTTTGGGAAAGATCTTGCATTCCTGATAAAGCACTGGAGTGTTTTTCTGATAGACTTTAATGAGATTTTGAGTCCTTCTGGGAAGTTAGATTGGTTCCACTCTGCTGTTATTCTTTAGATGTGTCCAATAACCTTTAACCAGACATTCAAAGATACAATACTCTTTAAGCCTTAGGCTATCCTAATAATCTTTAAAACAGACATTCCTCTCTTTAAACTCTAGTTGAGCAGTATTCGTTAAGTCACTTTTGTTTTTCTCCCAAAAGAAAATCTTTGAATGATGTTTTTTTGAAGTCTTTTCTCTTACAACAAGCTTGAAATAAAATGTGGATAAATGTTCCCATGCAATTTATCTGAGAACCTGCTTTGACAGTATCATTATCACCATCATACAGACAAGGAAACTGAGGATTAGAAATGTTAAGTGAGTTGATCCATGACACAGATTCCCTCCCAAAGCTGTTGCATGTCAGCACTCCACTGTACTGACCCCTCCCCCAAACCAAATTTAACCCAATGTTATAAGAAGCAACAGAGCAAATATGAACCCAAGAGGTCTTAATACCCAGCAATCACACTCTTCTTTTACTGTAATTCCACTATTATCTATTTTATTTTATATCGATTTGTGAAGACTGGTATTCTGTGATCCATTATAGCCTCCTTGTTTTCTCCCCAGGATGTATATGTGTAGTTTGTCTCCATTCTCACTGCTTTTTGATTTTTTTTAAAAAAGCTTTTTGATTTTTAAAAGTCTTAATTTTCTCTTTTCACTAGTCGAACACAATCCTGACTTAAGTGGACCTCTTCTCCAGTTTATCAGGACCTATTAAATCTATTCTTATGGTCTAGGATGTTGCTTACTTGGATCTTTAGTCCATCAGGCCCAGAGCTTTAATTCCTCAGTGTGTGTGACTCATGCCAGTCAACTCAACCAGATCGTGTGGGTCTGCTGCGCTGAACTAAATTATTCATTAGCCTTTGAGAGAAACAACCTGAATGAGAACA
Organism: Lepilemur ruficaudatus; assembly: GCA_963574885.1. Taxonomy (NCBI): domain Eukaryota; kingdom Metazoa; phylum Chordata; class Mammalia; order Primates; family Lepilemuridae; genus Lepilemur; species Lepilemur ruficaudatus. Next base: position 49,704 of record CAUYRT010050881.1, on the reverse strand, counting down.
CTGAGGGATGCTAGAATAATCTGGATTGTTTTGGATGGGAGGATGGGAGGAGTCCCTACTTCTAACTAACAAGCATTTTCTTGCAATGGAATCAGTTCCATAAATGTACTGGAGCCAGTTCAATCAACTCATGTTATATTTTTAGGAAATGTGTGAAGTAGTTGATGCCAACCTGGTAGCTTCAAATGGCCACCGTGGGCCATTTGAAGAAACTAGTAAATGTCACAAATCAGGGTTTTCTTTTCCTGTAGAATTAGTTTTTAGACACTTAGCAGTGCACTGCTGCAAGTGCCCCTAGATTCTCCCTGTATTCCTCCGGGTTACAGAGCAAGGAGTGGACATGGAAAGACAGAAGGGGCTACAGGACAGGCTTTTGGCTGGTATCAGTTTCCCACCTGCATCAACTCCCCACCCCCACACCTGGCCCATCCTGTCACAAACTGCCAAGAGTTCTGTAGTCAAACAGACCCCACGTTCCTAGTCGCAAATGCAGTTCATTATCATTTTCCCCCAGGGTTGAATCCCAGAGCCATCACTACTGCTCTGGGATTTGGTCTGGTCAATTATCCGTGTCTTTAGACCTCAGTTTCCTCGTCACTACAATAAGGATAATACTGCAAGCCTCGTTGTGTGTAAATGATGATTCCCACTAAAGCCTTTGCTTAGGGCTTGGTGTACAAGCACTCATGAACGATACCTGTAATTATAATCATTAAGTGCTCATAGACTCTCTCTCTCCTTCAGGTGGGCTGGGAGCCCTGGCACAGGTGTGATTTCAGTACAGTCTAAGCCACTCCAGCTACACAGCCACACTCTTTCTCCTTTTCACTCAGTGTCTACCTTCCAGTGATACCCCAAGTGTATCAAGCTTGACACCTTTTTTTTTTTTTGAGACAGGGTCTCACTCTGTTGCCCAGGCTCATGCAGTTGCACTATCATAGCTCACTGCATTTTTGTAGAGACAGGGTCTTGCTATGTTGCCCCTGATAGTCTTGAACTCCTGGCCTCAAGCAATCCTCCTATCCTGGCCTCATCAAAATACTGGGATTATAGGCTGAGACATCATTCTCCACCTCCTCCACTCTCCCCCACCACCCCAACAGAGCTTGACAATTTTTGCAGCTAGAAAGAAGTGGTGGGAAGGGAAGAAACCTTCCTTGAAATATGTTGATTTGGACTGGATGGCTTTTTATTGACATGCAGAAAGAGTATTTTGGGTCTTTGTGCAAGATTCCCCTTTTATTCACTGCACAGATGTTTTTAACAGGCAAGAAGCTGAGGTCTTTGGAAGGGGAGTGTATTTCTGTTCTCTTTTGTCCATCTTGATTCCTTTTCCTCATTCTCCAGAATCCTGAAGACATCATAGAGTAAAATCAATAAGAGATCAGCAATCAAACAGACCTGGATTTGACATTTGATTCTGCTACTTATCAGCTGATTGGATCTTGGGATAGTCATTTGAATTTCCAATCCTCAGCTTCCTAATCCAAAAAGTTCACCTCTCCCCACCCCAATTCTAATCCACCTATCACGAGCTAGTCCTATACTTCACAACCTGGCTACACATTGTATTCACCTAGGGGAGCTTTTCAAAAATAGTTAACTCGTGGGCTGCAGTACAAAAGGCTGATCCAATTGGATTGGGTTTTAGCCCAAACATCAGTCTGTTTTAGAAGATGCTGTTGTAATTCTCTGTATAGTGAAAGTTAAGAACTGCTGAGTTCTTCTTAAGCCTGTCTGACCCTCAGTTGGCCCACATGCTCATTTCCTGGAAGTCCCTGGACCTCTACAGCTCACATAAATACAAAATGAGTCTCCTTTGCTAATAGTCACCTTGTGACTCCAATCCTCCGCCTGCTCAGATTAGCAGGTAGTGCAACTACCCCTTATGCTTTGTCTTCAGAAACCCTTTCATGAAATGTCCAAGAACCCCCATCAGTATTCTGCAGATGAGAACAATTCCTGGGGTCCTTGTGCCCCTGCTGAAGCTGGGCAGCCCTGGTGGTCTGCAGAAATGGCAGCCCTTGCTAGCATCACAATGAGTTATAGCACCATCCACTTACCACCCAGAACCAGCGCCCTGCTCTAACAACCTAAGCCTGGGTTACCCAGTTCACATTCGTTCCTTTTGGATTTTCTTCTTGGTCATTCTTCTACTTCTTCTCACCACCTGTCTTCATGTGTGTTCACCCCATCCATCAGATATGTTAAATGTAATAAATAGATAAACACCAAACCCTCTTCTCTCAGAAGACTCCTTGGTTCCTTCTACATACCTGTGTAGATTCATATATGTTAAAAAAAGATATATGAGAGAGAATCTATCAACAGTTTACCTATCAGCCTCTTCTGAACTCAGGCCCTTTCCAAGCTCCATCTCCAATAAAAGGTCCCTGTTACAAAACCAATGGGTAGGAACAAACTTACTTTGCATAGGTGTACCCAAAGGGACTACTGAAGAGATTATTTCCAGAAAAATGGGACAACTTCCTCCAAAGCTATGTTTATGTTTTCACTGTGAACACATAAAACACTCAAGTTTTCTTAGTTTCAACAAATTTTAGGATTCAGTCTCCACCGGTCAGTTCATTACTTGTAAATGAGGGTGCTATGACTGTCAATCTCACAGGGTTGTTGAAAATAATAGTGAGATAAGATGTGGAAAGATCATTTTATAATATCTTATTATTGTCACTGTTGCCAATTAGTTATGCTAATCAGCATCTAATTAGAGTTGTCCCTTTGGGCAGGGAGTATCCTTCTCCTGCACCAGCACTGTATACAGTGTAGTGGTCCTACACTGAATATAGTCAATGCAATCCAGTTGATTCCAGGTTCTCACTGTATCACCAATAAGATAAGTCATATTAACTAGGGTGATGAGGTTTTTGCATTGAAATGCAGGGCTGGGGAGTTCTTTGCTCTCTTTCTCTCTCCTACTCTGGTTATGAGAGCAATTCAAGAGAGCAGCTCTTGATTAGGTGGACTTCAGGTTGGTTCTTGAGCTTTGGTTTTCCTCCAGACAGACCTAAAGTTCTCTACGGGTTTAGGAAAAAATGGGAAAGGTATATATTAATCCATATTCTCCAACGCAGTAAAGCCAAAACACTAAATATTGGAATTATTTGGTACTTGCCTCCCCTTAAAAAAGTGCAGTGCTGCGTCTTGATTCTTGTGTGGTTCCTTGGGTCTGGTCTCAATTATTCAGGAATCTGGAAGGGAGAAGGCTTGTACTTAGTACCCCTGAACCTACAACAGTTCTCTTGATTGAAAGGCTAAAATACTTCCACCCTGGGGTTTAAGTGAGCATTGACATTTTAAGAAATTTGTGCATGTCCCTCAAAGGGAAGGTCAGTTTCGAGATCTCTCAGTTGCCAAACGTGGATGACATAGGTTTGATGACCTAAGGGGACTGACTGGCTTGTCTCTCTTATGGGTGGTTGCGAGAAAAATTCAGGAGATGGCACTGATTAGGCTCAGTGGTTGGCTGGGTGAAGCAGGGAGGGAGAGGGAGGTATCCAGGTTGACAGGGTTCCTCTAGAGCAAGGGTTTGCCAACTACAGACGGCAGGTCAAAATTAGCCTGCCACCAGCAATTGATTTTAACTTTTATTTTGAAATAATTTGACTCAACTGCCACTTGTTTTATAAATGACATTTTATTGGAACATAACTGCACTTGTTTACATATTGTCTATGGCTGCTTTCACGCTACAATGATGGCATTGAATAATTGCAATGGAGAACGTATTTTTACTGTCTGGCTCTTTACAGAAAAAGTTTCCTGATTCCTTGAGTCAAAGATGCTTCCCAAAGCTGCCCCAACTTTCGTTATTCTCCTCACTGTGGTAGAAAAGGCACAAGGCCCCTGTAGAATCAGAGAAGGGCAGGGTTGGAAGTGGCTATTCGTGGGCAGCCACTGCAATTCCTCATCTGAGGCCAGAATATCCCCATGAAACCTCCTCAAATAATACCCTAGTGGTGGAGGCACCCCATTGCCTGAAGTGGCCAACTCATCTTTTCGTGGGATGTTCTAGCTATTGGGAAATGATTCCTTTCATTGTGGTAGAATATGGTGGACAAGAAAAACCACTGAAGTTTTATTATTTATGACTCCTTCTTCAGCCTTCATTGCCAGCAGGGTGGGCCATGCTGCCTGTGGTGTGTGGATCAGTGTGAGGTATGTGGGAAAACACACTGGGTGCCCCTAGAGAGAAAGATCCCATGAAGGGGCACCACTGGGGCATGACTGCACAGGGTGGTATGACAGAGGAGCTGCAGGTAAGGATGGGGCCAGAGGTGTGGAAGTTGTCTCAAATTATTCTCCAGTGCTTCTGGGGTAAGGGGTAGGGATGTGGATATACTTCTAGATGCTTTGATCTGTTGAAATTTCCTTCAAGGGAAAACAAAGGGGCCCAAATGGTCCAGGTGCATTTGAGTTGTGTCTGTTCCACTGAGGTTCCCATACAAGGGTCTTATATTCTCAGTGCAAAGATCTTTCATGCCAAGTAGCACCCTAGCCATAATTGCCCAAATTCCACCTCATTGCCTTCCTTCCTAGCCACAGATTTTTCTCTTCTCTCACCTCAAACATTGCTCCGAACCAGCAGGTGTGGAGGGAGAGAGGAGGAGGGAAACTACATGCCATCTTTTTGGTCCAGGTCAAAGGTTTGCCAGGGCATAGCATAGTGTGGAGATCTCCAGATGTCCCTCAGAGGCTCTGGGTTCAAGATCTATTTCTACAATAACTTTCTGCGGAACCTCTTGTCATCATTTCTCTTCTTTGTGCCTTAGTTTTGTTTTTTGTTTTTTTTTTTTCCTCTATAAGACAAGAGCTGGAGCTCAAAAACAGTTCCAAATGCTTCTTGTTGAACCTGGAGCCAAGAGATCTCTGGCGGTGTGGGCAGGGCGGGCGGCAATGCAGATGATAAGAGGCTGGATTGCCAAGCCACCCTGCCCAGCTTTCGTCAGAACCATTTATCTATTAGATAGATTGGGGTTCCTTTAAAACCCCTATTACCACTATATTCCCACTGCTAAAAAAAAAAAAAAGCCTTGAATCCATCAAACACATTCAGTCTTTTTCGATGTGCAATACATCCCTCACTAGAGAGACAAGCTGATATGTGATACGTGAATGAGGCATTTTTAATTTTCATAGTTACCATATTTATTTTAATGTCTACCAGAGAAAGGTATAACTAGCACATTAATATGATTTCATTGATATATTCTGTAGGATGAGGCTAAATTTAATTAAATAAGTGGGCTTATTTGAAGGAAGAGAATAAATAAATAATAGTGCAGATGGTATAGGAATATGGCCAACGTGATTGACATTTGGGAAAATGGGCAAAGTGACCTTAACAGGCCTTCTTGGCTCTGATATTCTAGCATTCCTCCTCCTCTTCCTCCTGTTTCATCTCTGAAGTTGTGTCCTCTTTAGGAGAGAGGGCATTACTACGACTATGTGTACTTTCAGATTGAAAACAGTGGCCTTGACAAGCACGGAATCTGCACACAGGGTGTTCTCTCGCTCCTCCCCACAAGAGAGCTCTATTTTGTCAGGGGGAAGCTCTGCTCTTCTACCTCCAGTTTCTGATGAGGTACATGGAACCAGCAGGAAGCAAACCCAAAGGAAAGCAAGAAAAACAAGGCTCTGCAGAGTGCGTATCTGCGCTTCACTTGGGATTAGAGAAGGCTCTTTTGGCTTCATTATCAGGATACCTAATGTGCTCATGTTTGAGAAAACAAATCAGCAGAATTAGCAGCTAATAAATTGTTAGTCTTGCAGACTGTTGATTGTCTTGCTCCTTTTTAACTATTAGACTTCACTTATTTTTATTTACTTCTTGGCACGAAACCATTTTCTATATTCTCTTTTTAACTCACTCCTAATAGGATAACACATGTCTATTTTCCTTCTTCTGGTTGATTTGTCCATGACTGTTGAGGGAGGGCAACAGGTATTGTGTATCTATTAATATTATCTAATGTTAGATTTGCATTCAGTGTCCATAACTGATGAAGTGTGGCATGCCATGGTGGACAGACCTCAGAGGTTGGGGCAGACAGACCTGGATTTCATCTTAGCTTAGCCACCTGCGATCTGTGGACAGGTGTTTCTTACTAAAGTAAGCTTGAGTCTTTGATAGCTCAACAAGAATTATGGTTTTTCCTCTGGGATTTTTTGGTGTGGATTTAAGAGGCAAAAAAAAAAAAATCCTGAGCCTGAGTGTTTTGAGTTTTAGATGCTAAATATATATCAGTTCTTTTTTTCATTTTTTTGCAAGCTGGACAAGTGCTTGCTCTAGATACTACAGACAAAGCAAAGATGAATATGACATAGGTCAGGATGGCAAATAAGTTTTCTTTCATGTGCCAACTCTCACGGAGTGGTGTAGCCTCAGGGAGTGCAGCGTTGAGATGGATTTTAAGGGTCAGCAGGGAAGAGTGTCACAGTTGATTAGCTATGTCTGCCAAAGCTCAGGAGGGGGCAGTGGGGAACACAAATGTCACACATTTGCCTTCATTGGCACAAGCTCTGCTTTGGGGAAGTCAGAACTATTAGAGTGTGCAATCCATCTAGAAGAAACTAATAGCTACTGAGCGTAAGGATAGCGGTAGGCACTTTTACATGTGTTATGTCTTGCACCCTCTCCGCAAACTGGAAAGAAATGAATTACTATTTGCAGGACAATGGTCCAGGTGGCCTTGCACCAACCCAGTTCTTTCCTCATTCTCGCTTGTGGTTCTCAGGAATAACTGTAGAATGTGCTAGGAATGTGGCACCTTGAGATAAGGAGGAGATGGCTGGACCATCCTGAGCTCTGTCCCAGCAACCCCATCCCAAGAAACAGGATGTCCTTCAAAGCTTTAGCCTGGCATGTCTTGTGACCATAGGGAATAAAACCCAGGGTGGGCTGCTTTCTGTAGTCCCTGCGCTGGGGTGCAGGGGCAGCATATACAGGTGAGACTCCAGGCAGCTTTCCTGAGCCATAGGGGCACAGCTTGCCATGCATTCCAGGCTTCAGTTGTCCCTTACTGTCTGTGTGTAGGTAATAAACCCACTGCATGTAACTTATATATAAATGTGTTCTGTCTCACTGGACTCAGACAAGTTGGTAACCAGTGTACAGTGAAACTGCATCATATCTTTCTTATTTTGTAAATGATAAAATGGGGTCTCAGACAAACTAAGTAATCTCCTCAAGGTCTTACAAAGTAAGAAGTGGTGGAAATGAGATTTGAACCCAGATGTCTGATTCCAGAAGCCTTTTTTTTTGGTCACTATTAACTTTTTAAAGTAAGGTATTCAAATAGAGTCCCTTTTTTAAAAAAAATTAGGTAAAATTTAGATACTTTAAGGTATGTCACAGTGCAATAATATTAAGTTTTCAGCCTGACGAGCTTTTTTTTTTTTTTTTTTTTTTTTTGAGAAAGAGTCTTGCTCTGTTGCCCTGGTGAGAGTGCAGCAGAGTCATCATAGCTTACTGAAACCTCAGACTCCTGGACTCAAGCGATCCTCCTGCCTCAGCCTCCCGAGTAGCTGGGACTACAGGCATGAGCCATGATGCTTGGCTAATTTTCCTATTTTTAGTAGAGACAGGGTCTCGCTCTTGCTCAGGCTGGTCTTAAACTCCAGAGCTCAAGAGATCCTCCTGCCTTGGCCCCCCAGAGTGCTAGGATTATAGGCATGAGCCACCATGCTTGGTCTCTGATGAACTTTTAATTAGTTAGATGTACCTGAATAACTATTACTCAAAGACATACAACTTTCTCACCTTTCCAGAAGCTTCCTTTGTATACATTCCCAGTCAATACCTCTCCATCAAAAGATGCACTACTATTCTGATACTTTTCACCATTGATTGACTTTGACTGTTCTTCAACCTTATATAAATGGATTTATAAAGTAATTTCAATTTTGTATCTTCTTTGTTCAACATAATGTCTATGAGTTTCATCCATGCTACTTACAGTATCAGTGGTTTGTTCCTTTTACAATTACTGTATAGTACTTCATTGTATGAGTACACCACAATTTATTTATTCATTCTCCTCCTGAGAGACATTTGGGTTGTGCAGTTTTTTATTATTATGAAAAAAACTGCTATCAACATTTTTGTGATGTCTTTAGGTAGACATATACTCATACTCTCTTAAGTATATACCCTGTAGCAGAATTGCTGGGCCATAGGTTAGGCAAATATTTAACTATAGTAGATATGAGCTGCTATGGTCTGAATGCTGGTGTCCTCCTAAAATTCATATGTTGGCACTTAATCGCCAGTGTGGTAGTATTAAGAGGTGGGACCTTTAGGAGGTGATTAGGTCATGAAGGTGGAGCCCTCATGAATGGGACTAGTGCCTTTAAAGAAGAGGTTTGAGAAAGGGATTTTTCTCATTCTGCCATGTGAAGACCCATAGAAGGTGCCATTTATGAGAAACAGGTCCTCACCAGACACCAGATCTACTGTCATTTGATCTTGGATTTTTTCAGCCTCCAGAACGGTGGACAATAAATTTCTGTTGTTTATAAATTACCAAATCTATAGTATTTTGTTATAGCAGTGGGAATGGACTAAGACATGAAACTTTGCTTTTTCCAGGGAAAGCTCCACCAAGTCAGAGGCTCAGGTTCTTTCTTTCTCTGCTTTGTCTCCAGAATCTACAGCAGTATCTGGCTCAGAGTCAGAGCTAATGAGTCATTTTTGAGTAAAGGAATATAGTTGCAGATTGTGCATCTTGGTTCTTGGCTTTGTATTGGGGCTATCATGTTTCAGTGAGCAAAGAGGCCAGAACCTCTCTTTCTATGCCTAGAGTCTTCCTTTTAAAACAAATATTTTATAATGCCTCCTTAAGTATCTTAAAGTAAAGTTCACAGACAGTACAACCTGCCTACACTCTATTTTCTTTTTAACCAATATGATGTCCTAACCATTTTACAAAGGAAAAATAAAAAGAAAGTAATTTATAGTAAGGTAGTAAGTATATCAATATATGGATGCTTGAGGACTACTACACTCAAAGATCCCATGAAATACACACACATAATATTTGCAACTATACCCATAATCACTACAAATGCAGAGTGAGAAAGGTGCAATGTTCTCCTAACTCATATCATATGTTGCATTGTTGTCAGTGATATGATTTTCCAAATGGTGATCAACTCTTGGTAAAAATTTCTCATAAAATAAAGTACAATCTTCCTTCAATTGACCCTGAAAAATTCATTGTCTAGTAAAACCGTATAAGAATGCTTTGTTTTTAGATGTGAAATGGAGCTGGGGGGAGGTCTACATTCCCACAACTTTTTTAACTACACAAATATTCCGTGGGATATTTGGGGCAGAAAACATATTCTTTATTGGGTAGGATTGTCCCAGGCATCATGTGGTAGGTTGTCTATTCGCCTTGGTCCTTGACCATGAAATGCAAGTGAGTACCCTCTCATCACAGTGCCAACCATCCCTACACACTTCCAAAATATCCTTGGGAATGGTGCCACCCCCACAGGACCACTGCTCTCATTCAATTCTCTCATTTTGCAGATGAGGGTATCATTCCCTTGGGAAGGGAAGACCTATTCCGTGGAACATATAGAAATATAGAGGTAAAGTCTGGGTCAGGACCACAGCCTTCCAACTCCGTATGCTAAATCCAATTCTGTCCACCATGGCAACTGAAGCTGAGGCTTAGAGTAAAGTAGACTTGAGTTCAAATCCTGGCTCTGACCTTGGGAAAATTCCTTCATCTTTCCAAACCTGTTTCATCATTTGTGAAATTGAGATTAAAAATAGCAATTACCTTAAAGAATTGTGAGGATTAAGAGAGATCATGACTATGAATTCCTGGCACATAGTGAGCTCTCAATTATCACACCGTTTAGTCTCCTTTAAAGCTCATTTATTGAAGCACCAACAGAAATCGTCATATTCTATTCCTGGAGAACGTCTCCATTTGAATGTTTCTTTGCAGAGAAACACTTGTTTACCCTTTGTTTCCAATGCTTCAAACGGTTCCTTTCCAGGGTGAGGCCTCTTTTTAATCTCCCCCTTCTCCTCCCCACAAGCTGTCCTGAGCCACATTCAAGTGGAAAATGTCTTGCACAGAGTTGCTTCGAGCACCACATACTTTGCCTCTTACTTAAAGAAAGGAAGAGGGAACACTGGGGCTGTGATTTGTTTAGAAAAGGAGGGAGGAAGAAATTTTTTGTGCACTTATGTTGCATTGCATTGCAGATGCATTGCACATGGTCTATTTTCTTTTCATTCTTTCAACACTCCTAGAGGTGGACATTGTTTATTATTAGCCCCATTTTACAGATGAGAAAGTGAGGATTCTAAACTGTTAAAGCCCTTTCTGGAAGTCACACAGAACCAAGATTGAGATCAGGTCTAATCAGGACATTGTCTTGATTTGGGTTCTTTCCAAAGCAGAGCCTCGGACAAGGATTTAAGTGCAGGTAGTATATTTGGGAGATATATTTGTTATCTTTCCCCATCCTCCGCCAGCTCCAAATGTATCCTTCAATACCTGCTCTGCGATAAACAAAGGCATGCTTTTAGGTGTTTGTCCTTGGAGTGAGCGCAATGCTCGGCTTGCACAGCAGAGGGCGCCGGGGATGCTGCAGAGGAGGAGGATCCCCGCCGTCTCCGTGCGGATCCAGGCTCAGTGGTGCGGCACGGTGTGAAGACCGCTGGTGGAGCCTGCTCCAGCCACCTGCCAGAACGTGGTCCTTCTGTGACTTTGCAGCCTCTGCCCGGGGATGGCCTTTGTGAAGCCCCCTCGCCATGGGAAGCAGAGCCCCCAGCACAGCGTGCCCACTCCGGAGGGCTCCTGCCCTTACCGGTGTCCGGACTCCCTGCACGCCCTTCCCGCTGGCTGCTGGACGCCTGCTCCCCGCCCTGCACTCGGGTGGTGGCCGGCCCCTCTGCAAGCTTCTGCACCGCCTGTGCGCGGCTGATCTTGGCTTGGAGGGTCACGCGTGAAGTTGTCGCTGCTTCTGCAGCCTCCTACCCGCAGTCTCCCCGACCCGACGCCCGCACCCTCGGTTGCCGATTGCTCCCCGGAAGGTCGCTCCGGAGGCTGGCCTTCACTCCTGCGGTTCCGGCAGTTCCCGGCCAGCTCTAGCCTGGCCAAAGCAGCCAACTTCTCTGCTGTCCAGTGGGCTGAACTATACACCTTTTCGCAAGAGGTCTGAATCCCTCTCAAGTTTGTCTTTTGCTGGGTTCTCCCACTCAGCCCTAGGGTGCTTGGCAGAGATTCCTTATATCTAACATTTACTCTTTATCATAGTCCATGACTCTTTGTAGTAAACGTCTCCTATTGAATTTACTGTGTGGTTTCTGTTCCTTAATTGGATCAAGACTATTATAGAAGGCGATTCAGAAAGATGATGAGAAAGTACAGAACAGAGAAAAGGCAATAAGTAGTATGTTAAGGAGTGGGTCCCTATTCTGAGCACCTGGGGCTCGGTCCCACTGGCATCTCTCTGCTGGTCTGGGTGCCACACACGCCCCAGCAAGGGCCAAGCAAGGGAGCTGGGTATGTATTCACCCACTCATTGCTTGAGGGTTGCTCTTGGGGACGGTAACTCCCTGGCACTTCTGTCCTGCCTTGCGTGCCTGAATTGTGCAGAGCATACATCTGTGGTCAGAAAAAGCCCTCAGGCAGAGAAAAGCAGATTCTTGATGGTAAGATATCTGTGTGCATGGGAACTGCTCACTGAAGCTGCCCGTGACCTCCGGGGTGGGCCAAGGGATGTGAGAGGGCAGGGATGTAGGTCTGCTACAGACACATCACAGGATGCTGGACGACAGGAGGAAACTGGTCAGCTGGATGTCGATAATGGCCCAGGCTGATTCGACACTGAATTTTCTGGAAGAGTCAGTTGCAGAAGATCAAATGTTTCCCTGCCTGGTGTAATTTAATTGTATGGTCAGTGTTTGCTACGGATAATTGGATTTTTCTTTGACCTTGACTGTCTTGCTGGCTCTCTGTCCGCACTGGTAGACATGGTTTCTAGCTCTCTCTTGAATACGATAAGCCAAACCTGGCTTCCATCAGGAGCTGGCAGAACTGCCATTTTCAGAAAGTGCCGATGGCTGTGGTATCCAACCAGCAAATGGCAGTGGTGTTTGTATTTTCCATTTTGCCCTTTACAAGAACATTTCAGCTGAAGCCAAAGGCTTTTTCCTTCACCCTGGGTTTTTTAATAGGATCTTGGTGGCATTAAGCACTTTTAATTCTAAGGACCAGCTTCTAAAGTTCAAAGCTCTGTTCTGCTGTTGAACACAGTGGATACCAAGGCAAGAGATTTTAATCACTGGGAGCACCAGAAAAAAAATATATATATAGGCAGGATCAAGTTTATTACAAAAGATTATGGACAGTATTTGTCTGTGGATAATGTGGACCAAAGGAGGTTATTTCTACATTAGAATCATTCATATTTTCAATAATTTAAACAGCTTATCTGTTTTGCCAATTGGGCATGTGTTCTCTCCACATATAACTTGCTCAGTGAAGAAAGCACAAGGGAGCTTACTTTGTCCTAAAATGCAAAGATCTCGGAAACATGTTAAGTGGCAAAAGCAATTTGTAGAACAGTGTTGAGTACCTAAGTATCATATAAGAAAGAAAAGGAATACTATGTAGTCTCCCAAAATGCTGGGATTACAGGCATGAGCCACCATGCCCAACCAAGATTTTTCAACTTACAATTTTTATATTATATCATTTTGATTTTAAAATTATGTCAATGTATTTCCTATTCAAAGAAGCAAATAATAAAATGCCCAGTGAAGAAAATAATGATTATATTGATTGCCTAAGATCATTTTTTACAACATTTTCAGATGGCTTCGGGTTGGGAAAATGCATTGCACAAAATTCAAATACCTACACATAGTAAATCCTTTGCAAACATTTAAAGGGTGGGTGTTCTTACGTGGTCATAGAAAAAATTTTTTTTACATCTATGCTGCTATTCACCATTTAGGCAGCAGGGGGAGGTGTTACTCTGTTTTTCTTTGCATCTTCTTGCGTCTCTCTCCAACTTTGTGTGCAAAACTGACCAAGAATTGTGTAATTCAAATCTATGCACAAAATGCACCACGTTTTCTAGATTCATGTTGTTACCTTCTCTTCCCCCAAATTTTTAGGGGACTTGGAGCTTCCGGCAGGCTGCTAATGATTATTCCAAAGGGGCTCGTCATTGGGTTTGCTGGTGTAAAGTTTGTCATCCTTCTTCTCTCTGTCCCTCCGTGTCACCCGACTCAGCTTCCATACTTCACTTGCCATAATCAAGTCTTAGAAAACAAAAATTCCATTATGGAAATTCACAGATTTTTTTTTTCACTTTGCAGGCTCAGAATTTGGAAGGAAAAACAAACAAACAAAAAGAGGGTGGATTTTGGACTTCCATGAAGGGTGCTAAAGTGAAAAAAAATTAAAAACAGGAAGGATCTGAGTGTCGGGTTTTGTCTTTGTGCCTGGCACTGTACCTTCAGTGACACCTTACATCATCACAACAACACAGCAAAGTGTGTGTCACTAGAGCCATTTTGCTAAGGGGAAGATTAAAGCTCAGAGGGGCTGAGTAACTTGCCCAACTTTATGTTGCTGGAAAATGGTAGAATTGGAATTGGAAGCCAGACTGTATTCAAAGTGGAAACATTTAAATAATTCCCCCCACCCTAAATAAATAGAAAGGAGTGTTTCCCTTGCATCTCTCTCTCCCCCCAGCAATCTCTGTACCTGCTTTCTCATAGGGATGTACCACCTGCTCCCTACTCCACATTGTGTCTACGTAGAGGGGAAAAGAAGAAAGGGAAGTCACTTCCACAGCTCCCCGAATGCTCAATGCAAGTGGCTCCTTGTTGTATGCGGGCAGAAAAGGCAATAACATAGACCCGACCAAGGTCAGAAATTTCTAGACCTATGGACTTGGGAAAGTGCCAAGCAGGGCATTGTGCTGTTTCAAAAATTGTTTTGGAGCATTTTGTGCTTATGAGTGTGTGTGTTTCTGAGTGTTCCTGTTTCTCATCTGAGCGTCCTGGCAATGCCCGCAGGTGAAAGTGCCAGAGAAGATGTAGAAATCGGCAATTTGGAGCACTAGATGGACTAATTAACTACAACTCTGAACCTAAAGAACACTGGTGAGGACATTTTACTTGAAGAGAAGTTCTTGGGGGTGATCTTGGGCAGCACCCAGCCTCTGTATTAAATAGAATTGACAGCCCTGGGGAGAGAGTGTGGCTCTTATCAATTCTGAGTAGGGCAAGGAGGAAATTTCCTTGGGTGCCAGTGTGACTTTAGCACCTCACTTTCTGCGCTGCCATTTCAACAGAAGGGGACAAGCAGCAAGTGGGCGGGGGGTCTTCCAGCAGGCAATAGTACCCAGGATTTTCTTAGGCTGTTTTATTTTCCTTTATGAGTTATGATTATATTTATGGTGAAGGATTATGGTTTTCAATTTATAGTAGTGATAAAGTGTCCCTTTTAAATATATGTATTTAAGCAAAAAGAAAGTCAATTTAAAAAAAATAGTTGAGGGACTAATAGAATAATGGTGTATAGATGTGGCAAAAATGACAAAAGTGGCATTAAAATAATTGAAATATGGGGATATTATAGTGGACTATTTCTATGCATGTCTTTCATCGCAGATATTTTTTAATTCGAATTCCGTCATTTGGGAATCCAGACAAAGTTAGAATTGTATATTAGAAAAGAAAGGGATAATTACGTCCACCTTCCTCATTTTATAGTTGATGGAATGGAGGCTTAGAAAGACATGACTGACCCAAGTCACACGGTTTTCTGTTGGCTCATGTTCAATGTATGTGTGTGTACACATGTGCACATGTGCTTCTGGGAGCCAGAGGAGGGAGCTGAGCAAGATAATAGCCTAGATGTAGACCTGTTTAGGCCTTTAAGTAACTGGGGTAATCTCAGCACTATGGAGGGAAAGAGGGACGAGAAGGGGGGAAACAATCTTTGAACAAAATGAAAACTCTTAGGTAACAAGGAGGAAAATATCCTTAAAATCAAAGTTTCCTGTGCCTGCTGCAGCAGCAAGGGCAAGCGCTGGCTGGTTTCCCCCAGTAAGCATGGCAGTAGCTTTTTGCTGGGGAATGTGGCGTTAAATACAATAGATCAGCATTAAGCTTGAACAAAAAGTGATGACTGATTAGGAAATGAATGGTAAGCGGTGGATGGCAAATCCTGACTGTGGTGATGGTTATCAACCACCCACCCCTCCACCAACCGGAACAAACAAAGCTGCAAGCTGTCCTTGCAGGCTGACAAAACTGGACCCAGATGTCCTCAGGTCCTGGGGATGAGTTAATTCTGGCTATGACAGTCAACTATGAAGCGATCAGGCAACAAAGGAAGAAAGGACCCAATTTTAGTTCAGGGCTTGCTCTTCTGCTCTTTGGGAGCCATGGTCCCCTGTCGCCTCCTCACTGTGATGTCTGCTCTGAGTCTTGCTTTCCTACTGTGGTTATAAAAGTAGGATGTAATCCAGCACTAAAGAGAGCTCCTCTTTATGGATAGGGCTGGGGAGCCCAATGTGTGGCCTAGAGCAGGAACTTAATACATATTTGTGGAATGAAATCAATGGACCTTGCATGGTGCTTGGTGTAGAGCTGGCATTTGATAAGTGTTTATCTCTTGCTCATACAAATTCCCGTGGGGACAAATCACTCAATTTATTTTTAGTGTCACTGTTTCTTCATGCCAAAAATTCAGATGAAAACTATGTCCTACAAATAGGTTCTTAAGATGTGGAACATCGTAGGTCTAGGGAGTGTGATAGTTGCCTGTTTCTTCATTCACTCATTAAATCATTCATTCCATCAGCTGATATTCATTAAGTAAGTACTATGTGGGGATGTAACTTAGACATCTCCTTATAGAGGCTAAGATCTAGTGGGGAAGTCAGATAGCAATTATGTAAATTAATAGATAGCCAAGACAAAACTTGCAGGATATTATACGTGATAGAATGAAATAGCAATTAGACACTAATAGTAATAACAAGATTGATAAAAACTAACATTTATTAAATATTTACTATGTACCACATACTGTTTTAAACATGTAGCTAATATTATGCATTTAGTCCTTACCACCACCCTAAAAGATAGGTAAAATTAGTATCTTTCTTTTGTAAAGAGAAACTGAGGCACAAAACTAGAAAGTAGTGGGGAGGAGTGGGCTATTTTAGACAGCATGGCCAAGAAAGATTTCTATGGGAGGTGACATTTTAGCAGGGGCCAGAGTGTACATTGCTTGTTTATCTCTAAAATCCCTGCTCCCCTTTTGGCTCACCCCACTCCTGCACCACCACTGTTTGGTGAAGGCTACCACATGGCTCACTGTCATTGCAACTAACTTCTAACTGGATGCTTTCCTTGTAGCTGGAGCCATGTGCCAGCCACCAGAGGTGACAGACTGGTTGGCTGAATTCTTCTGGCCCACTTACTTCCCTGCTGATCTTTCTAGAACACGGCTTATTTGTGTCCCCTGAATTTGAAGGATACAGGCCTCTGGAATAACATGACGTGGGGTTATGACGCACCACTATGCTTTTACCCATGGAGAGGCTGGTATATTTTTTTCTCTTCCTTTTAACATTAAGTCGTGCTGTTTACTGTAGGAATGGGGCAGAAAATGAACCCACGGTGGAGGCAGAAATGAGAATAATCTCAACCCTGCACGTAGCACAGTAAGGGTCACAGCCTTTCACCCCTGATATCCCACCTGGGTCACCCCAACAACTTTGTAAAACAGAGATTGTTGTGCATGTGTGGGAGATCAGAGAAATGAAGGCTGGGATGATTCAGAAGTTTAGATCATAGAGCTGGTGGGGGGCAAAGCTAGTGCTTGAGCTTTTTCGTAAATGAAAATTCTGTTCATCCTTCTAACCACAGGCTATAGGGATAACATCTTTCTTAACAACAAAAACAACCACGACTACAACAACTACTTATTTTTATAAATGTTTATGGTGGGCCAGTGTCTTAGTTCTTGCTATTATAACACAATATTATAGACCGCTGGTTTATAAACAATAGAAATTTATTTCTCACTATTCTGGAGGTTGAGAAGTCCAAGATCAAGGTGTTGGCACATTTGGTGTCTGGTGAAGGCCTGTTCTCTGGTTCATAGATAGTGCCTTCTCACTGTGTCCTCACCTGGCGAAGCAGTGAAAGGTCTCTCTGGAGCCTCTTTTATAAGAGCACTAATCCCATGTCATGTGATAGACGTCTCTATCACATGACATAATCACTTCTCAAAGGCCCCACCTCCTAATACCATCACCTTGGGGTATTAGGATTTCAACATATGAATTTTGGGGGGATACAAATATTCAGACCATAGCATTCTGCTCTGGCCCCCTAAAATTCATGTCCTTCTCACATGCAAAATATATTCATTTCATCCCAAAGTCTTCACTTATTCCAGCACCAACTTTAAAGTCTAAGTCCAAAGTCTCATCTAAATGTGGTGATATTTAGATATCAAATATGGGTGAGACTCAAGATATGATTCATTCTGAGACAGATTTCCCTCTAGCTGTGAGCCTGTGAACTCAAACAAGTTATATGCTTCCAAAATTAATGGCAGAGCAGGCACAGGACAGACATTCCCATTTCAAAAGGGAGAAATAGGAAACAAAAAAGGAGTGACAGGTCCAAGCCTTGAGGCTTGAGAATAATATTCTTTGACTCAAGGCTCTGTCTTCAAGGCCCCCTGGGATGTCAGCCCTGACCCCATGGCTTAGGGCAGCTCTGTCAACACAGATCTGCTGACCATAGTTCTAGTGCGGGCTGTTTGCGGTGGCCTGGTTCTGCTCCCCAGCCTCAGAGCACTGGCAGAGATGGTACCTCATGGATACTGCCAAGGTTTATCATCTGTGCCTTCGAGAGGGGCAGCCACGGCAGCTTGTGCCACATCTGGGCCCATTGGAGTCACACCTGGGATGGCTGAGGAGTGCTGCACTGGACAGTGAGCCTTGAGGTGGCACCAGGCAGCCAGTGCTGAGGTCCCAGGGGTGTCTGAGGCCCTTTCTTTGAAATTGTTCTGTCCTCTAGGCTCTGGAACTCTGGGCCTGAGAAGGGAGGGGAGGCCCTGATGATCTTTGACGTGCCATTAGTGGCACTGTCCCATTGTCTTAGACAATAGGACCTGGGCAATCCATACTAATCTCCTTATCAAAGAGTTGCTTGGTCCCATCTCTGTTCTCTGCTAAATATACTTTCTCATTCCTTTCAATATGATTAGGCTGTGAATTTTCCAAATCTTTAAGTTCTGCTTACCTTTTAATTAAAACGTCTGTCTTTAAGTCATTTTTCTCTTTTTACATTTTACTATAAGCATTCAACGGAAGCCAGGCTGCACCTTCAACACTTTGCTTAGAAGTTTCTTCAGCCAAATATCCCATTTTTTTCCCATCACAAGTTCTACCTTCTACAAAACGCTAGAATATGAACAGAATTCAGCCAAGTTCTATGCCATTTGATAACAAGGATAGACGTTCCTCCAGTTTTCAATCAGATTGCTCTCATTTCCATCTGAAACTTCATCCAAATGGCCTTTATCCTCCATAATTCTACCAACATTCTGTTCATGACCACTTAACTATTCTTTTAAAAGATTGAGGCTTTTCCTACAGATTTGTTTTTCTTCCTCGGCCCTCATGAGAATCACCCTTAACAGTGCAGTCTTAGTAATGTAGGCTTTTTTTTTTCTTTTTTTAACATGCACCTCAAAATTCTTCCAGCCTCTACTGATTACTCAGTTCCCAAGTTGCTTCATATTTTTAGATATTTGTTACAGCAGTGTCCCTAATTCTTGGTACCAATTTTCTGTCTAAGTGTGTTTGAGCTATTATAACAAACTACCACAAATTAAGTAACTTATTTATTTCTTATGGTTTAGGAGGCTTGGAAGTCCAAGGTAAAGGCCCTGACAGATCTGGTGTGTGGCCAGGGCCTGCTCTCTTATTCATAGATGGTGCCTTTTTGCTATATCTCCACATGGTGGAAGGGGCACCAGGGTCTCTTTCAGGCCTTTTAAAAAATAAGAGCACTAATCTCATTTCTGAGGGTGTCACTCCCATGATTTAATCACTGAAAGGTTCTCCTCCCTCCAAATACTATCACCTGGGGGTCTAAGATTTCAACATATGAATTTTGGGGGAACACAAACATTCAGACCATAGCAACCTGACTCTGAACCAAGAGCTTTATATCACATTAACTCATTTAATCTGTTGTATACTGCATGGGAAGCATTTGGCACAGTGTCTAGCCCATGGTTATAATTAATGTTAACTTATATGACTCTATTTTTGGATGAGGAGAATCTGAGGCCCAGAAATGTCAAGTAACCCATCCAAAGTTGCACAGTCAGTAAATGATGGGGCTGAGACTCAAAATGCAGGCCACGTGGTGACAGGGTCCAGCTTTCAGCCACGATGCACCCACCTGCATCACAGTTGGGTCCCCAGTCTCTCAGTGTATGTTTGTGAGCAACGCATGCAGAGTTTTGCACTTTTGCAACTTGTTCCTGTCAACACTTAGAGTTTCTTCATTTTTTTTTTTTTTTTAAATTTGAATTGCTGTTTTAAGTCATTTCAGTGTTGACTCTCCAGGCCAGCAAGGACTATTGATTCCTATCTAGAGGGGGGTCATTTCCTCCTGACTCAGCAGAGCCTGAGGGTCTGGAGTTCTGGAGGAGGAGCTTCCCTCCACCACTCACCCTGTGCCTCTGGGATGCATATTTCTTCAAAATGTTAGTGGAATTCCATCCCTGTGAACACAATTGGATTTAAAATTCAAGTTGTAAGGGTTTCCTCTTTTATATTTTGTCCAATTTTCAACCATAAAGCTATTTCCGAAGTAGACCATGTCTTGGCATCCCCCATCTCTACTCCAGGCTGCAGCTTTGTGTTCACTTTGCTTCACTTACAGTGATTTTATCTGTCAGGTGCTGTGCTCAGTAACACAGAGAAAGCAACCTGAGGGAAATGCAGATGCTGTTTCCAGGTCTCTGGCAGGTGGTGGAGAAAGGGCAGATGATTCCCGGTGGAAGGTTTCATCCAGGAGGTGGAATTTCATCCAAACCCTGAAGGATGTTTGGATTTGCTAGGAGAAGGAGGTGCAGCTCAAAAAGGCAGAACCACCTGAGCCAAGGCAGTGAGGTGGGAAAAGTAAAGGTGAAGTAAAGGAGCCAGAGAACATCTCAGACAAGCTTTGAGATCTGTGTTTACAGCAGGGGAAAGGGTGGCTTTTTACATTTTTGGATACTCTTCTTTCACAATAGGGTGCTCCAGCTTGTGCCCCTCCTCTTCTTCTTTCCACTTGACCTCACCATGGAAAGCCTTCAGCTCTTACATCCCCAAGGAAGATTAAGGGACCCCTTGCATCTCATGAAGTTGACAATAGGAGCCAACCTTTATCGTTCACTGTCTTAGCCTGGTCATGCTGCGATAACAAAAATACCACAGGCTGGTTAGCTTATATACAACAGAAATTTATTTCCCACAGTTGTGGAGCTGAGAATTCCAAGATCAAGCTGCCAGAAGATTTAGCATCTGGGGAGGGCCCACTTACTGGTTCACAGATGGCTCCGTCTTGCTGTAACCTCACGTGATATTAATAGAAGGAGCTCTCCAGGTCTTTTGTAAGGATACTACTTTCATTCATGAAGACACTGCCCTCCTAACCTAATCACTTTCCAAATGCCTTACCTCCAAACATTATCACATTGGGGTTAGGATTTCAACTTATGAATTTTGGGAGGACACAAATATTCAGTCCAATAGCATGCGCTTACTCTGTGCCACAGGCAATGCCAAGCACTTTATGTGTGTCATTGCCTTTGAGGTAGTGTTGATTATTCCCATTTTACATAGGAGGAGCTAGAAGGCTAAGAGAGGTTATGTCACAGGTTTCAGTTAACAGGCAGAGTCAGGGCTGGGGTGGGGTCCCAATGCCAGGTGTACTGGACTTCAAAGCTTCTGCTCCTCTCACTACACCTTGGTATTAGACGGAGACTTCCAGGAGCTGGCAGAGGACAGAAAATTGCTGCTGTCCTTTGAAAGCAAGAGTGGAGCTGGGGTGGTTATCTCCAGCCAAAGGCTTGAGAGCAGCATTGCCCATTAGCAATATGGTTCCAGCCACACACGCAATTTTAAATTTTCTGTTAGCCCCATTAAGAAAAAGAAGAAGAAACACGTGGAATTCATTTTAGTAATATGTTTGATGTAACTCAATATACCCAAAATACTATTTTTAACAGCAATCAATGTTAAAAATGTTATTAATGGAATATTCACATTTTTTGTATTAAATATTTGAAATCCCACATGTATTTTACACTAACAGTACATCTCAATTTGGACTAACCACGTGTCAGGTACTCAGTACACATGTGTCAGCAGTGGCTCTCATCCTGGGCACCACAGGTTTAGAAGGAGCTTTAATCATCATAACCATAATAACAATAATTGCTAACTATAATCAAGCATTTCTTAGGTGTTAGACCTTGTGTTCATTCGTTCAGGATTCCATAACAAAAAAACCACAGCCTGGACAGCTTAAACAACAGAAATTTATTTGCTCACAGTTCTGGAGGTGGTCAGACCAAGACAAGGTGTCGGCAGTTCTGATTTCTCCTGAGGCCTCGCTCCTTGGATTGCTGTGTCCTCACGTGGTCCTCCCTCGGTGAATGCATCCCTGGTTTCTCTCTGTGTGTCCAGGTTTCTTCTTATAAGGACACCAGTTAGATGGATTAGGGCTCATGTTAATAGCTGCTTTTTAACTTAACCACTTCTTTAAAAGCTATCTCCAAATACAGTCATATTCTCAGGCATCAGGATTAGGACTTCAACATTATAAATTGGCGCATATGGAATGTGTGGCAGGCCCAGGATTAGGACTCATACCCTTTGACTCCAAGCTCTGTGGGAATAAATGAAGACTGAACAATTGAGAGCAAGCAAAAACTATTTATTCAGAGCTTGCCAAAGTAAGCAAGTCAACCACTGCCACTTGCATTTTGGCAGAGACTCAAAGGTAGGAAGAAGAGTGAGAAGGCTTCATGGTGTACAAAAGGAAAGGCTATAGGCTTGGAGAAGCTGGAGGTGGCTAACCAGAAGTGGGCATCCTGTATGATTGATTAGGGATGTGTATTTGACTTTCTCTGGTTGGTCCTAAGTTGGAAGCAGGGACAAACATTCAGGAAGCTATCATTTATCAGTCAAGTCCTGGCTGCTTTGGGCCAATTGTTAGAGGGGTTATTGTTTGGCCTCCTCGACCAGTTGCTGGAGATACTTGTCTGTCTAAGTATGACTCATAGATAGCAGTCTGGAGTCCTGGGCTGGTTACTGTAGATAATGGGTTTGTTTCGTGGGCTGATTGCTGCAGACTGTGGGCCAGAGTTCATATGGGCTCGTGTGACTCATTTTTATAGACAGTCTGGCCATTGTTTGTTCATATATTCAGTCCATCAGTTCAGCTCTCTTTCTTCTAGATTGGGGTCAGCAAACGTTCTGTGAAGACCCAGACATGAAATATTTTCAGCTTTGCCAGCCTTACAGTCTCCGCTGCAATTACTCACCTCTGACACTTCAGTGCAATAGCAGCCACAGACAAAAGGTGAACAAATGGATTTGGCTATGTTCCAATAAAACTTTATTTTAAAAAACAAGCAGCAGGCTCAATTTGGCCATAGGGCCCCAATTCACTGACCATTGTTCTGGACTGAAGAGTTTGCATCAAACCAACAAATGTGCAAATAGCAGCTGTCTCCTGTATTGTGATTCATTCCTTTTGGCCTATTCTAATGCTGCTGAAGCTGTGATCATTGTGTCAAGTGGTACAGTATTCAAGAAGCATTTTAAAAATTCCTTTTTTACTTCCTTCCTCTCAAAAGTTATTATATAACACACATTTCATACCTAAAGTGGTACTTCTTATCATGTTGTTTCCCTTCTGTCTCATTCCTCTGTAGCCCATACTCCCATTTCAGAACTTCTTAGCTGCCAATTCCCCCAAAGAAAGCCTCTGGCAAGCATAGGAATCAGCACAGAGAACCATCTTCCCCTCAACCCATCACATGCCAGAGAGGAGGAACATTGTCAAATTGGCAAAGGTAGTCTGTCCTTAGCCTTCTCCCCTTCATGTTTGCAGTGTGGCTGCCACAGTTCCAGGAAGCACAAATAGACAGAATAGTAACCAGAGGAAGAAGAGGCCATTTATTCCTTGTATCCCCTTTAAGAATCCCCTTCCAGGAGCTTCCTAGCAGACTCACCGTCATGTCTCATTGGCCCAGTTGCATTACATACTCACACCTATGTCAACACTGCCCAGGAAAATGGGAGCACTATGATTGGCTTAGATCAAGCAGAAGGCACCTGCTGAGGCTGGGGATACAGCCTGTCTTCCTGATGCACGTGGTTTTATAGGGGAAGGCAATTGTGAATGAATGAATTTGAGGTTCTATAGGAAGCATGTGAGAAAAGGGGTGAAATCTGAGAAGCCAACCAGCTGCATCTTCAGCAAGAGGCAAAGGGATAGGAAGAGAAATGGCCACACAGAAAAGGCAGCAGGAGAGAGTAGAGGATCTATGAGGATGCTATCTCCAGATTTTTAACATTCCTCAAAGTAGAAATTGTCAAGGATATCGCTTTTGTGGCAGACAGAAGTCTTGGCTTTGTTGATAAAAATTTGGTTCCCGGAGAAGGGGGCCAAGATAGCGGACTGGAAGCAGCCTGCACATGTCACTGTCTGGGAGAGGATCAAAAACTGCCTACCTACAGATGAACCCTCTGGAGAAGGCATTGTAGATCATCAGAGAACTGACAGGAGACACTCAGAGTGAAGGGTACAAGGACAGGGAGATCTACTCACCAAGACTGGAAAATACCCAGGGGAGAACACTGTGCATGGGGAAGTGATAAAGGAGAGCACCCGTGGGTCCCATGCTGCCTGAGTAGAGACTGTGACTGAAGCTGTGGGTGCCCCCATACCACCACGGGACTTTGTGCTGATCGGGGAACTGTTTGGAGACTGTATAGGGAAGTTGCATGGAGAGCAGGCTCAGCAGGAACCCACTCGTATCGGTTACCAGTTTGCCACAGCTGTTGCCACTCTGTGCAATCAGGTTCAAAGCTCCCAGTCTACACAGGGATGAGCTTCACTGCAGCTGTCCCAACATCACCCCTTGTCAGGGCTGGAGGGAGCAGAGAGAGCAGGTGCTCTCACATGCCTGTGACTGGGAGCCTGGCCTTCACCCCCAACCAGGGAACTCAAGCAGAGCTTCAGAGGTCCCTTGGTAGGAGCTTTGGCAGGACCTGGGTGGGGGCAGAGAGCCTCAGCCATACAACAACCCAGCCCTGTGGCCCCACACCCCAACCAGTGGAGCAAGCCCCCTCAGTATGGCAAGGCCCATGCCCCTACAGATTTAGGTGTCAAACAGAAGCCTATACCCCACATCCCTGAGTACCAACCAGCAGAAAAAGCCTCCTGGCCTTGTGCTCTAGTTGTTAGGTCATGCTCCCATGGCACCAAGCAACGCCATGCCTGTGGCCCATCTCTCCACCACAAACCTGCTAGCCACAGGCTGCCCCCGCTCTATGTACCACCATTACACCCAGGCATGGATAGACCTAACACCAGCAGCCCTGACACCTATGGTCACCACCTAGATAGCCTTGCCAAACAGCCACTCCCACCAATGCAGGGGGTCCTGGGTAAAGCAATCTCCTACAATGCCCACCTCAGTGGAGAGGGATTCATCCAGTCCCCTGCCTGGGCTTCCAAGAGTGGCCTAGGGAACAACCCACCACTTTACACAAAGATCTCCCAGCACTGGCCAAGGTCCTTTGACCTGCCCAAGCACTGGCCAAGGTCCTTTGACCTGCCCAAGCACTGGCCAAGGTCCTATGACACACCTAGACAACCACCAAGGTCCCATGACCCCATGCCAGTTAAAGTCACGTCACCCACCTCTGTGAGAGGGACTTGTGCAGGTACCTGTTCAAACTTCTGATAGCAATGTGGGGACCAATACACCAATCTAAATGAATATCCTTCAGCATTGGCTTGGACTGTGACAACCTCAGGGGATCAAGACAACACAGGAGAATAGCTGTGTTACAGGCTCATGGTGCATCTACCCCTCTCCCATTAGGTCAAATTTCGAGAGTAGGACACAAAAGTGTTATATAGGGACATCTTTTCCTCCTCACAAAGTACGAGAGTTTCCAGCAAAAAAGAACAGATGCACTGCAAACCTGTCAGCCCTGAGATGAGAGAAGAGTTTGCAGATGAGAAGAAACTAGAAAAAAATTAATTCTGGAAACATGAAAAAAATAAGCTACTTTGACACCTCCAGAACATCACAATAGATCCACAGCAATAGACCCCAACCAAGCTGAAATTGTTAAAATGTTGGAAATGGCATTCAGAATATGGATGGAAAACAAGACGAATGGAATTGAAGAGAAAGTTGAAAAGCAACACAAAGAAGCCAAGAAAATGTTTCAGGACATGAATGAAAAAATGAAAAATTCACTAAAGAGTTAGACAACATAAGAAAGGATGTAACAGAACTTAAATGGAAAAGTCATTGAGGGAATTACAAAATATAGCAGAAAGCATCAACAACAAGCTAGACTTAACAGAAGAAATAATCTCAGAGCTTGAAGATAAGGCTTTCTAACTAACCCAGTCAGTTGAAAGATGCAGAAAAAATAACAAAGAAGAATGAACAATTACTCAGAGAAATATGGGACTATGTGAAATGAGCCAATATATGAATTATAGATATCTTTGAGGGAGAAGAAGAAAGAGCAAAAGCATGGAAAATCTATGCAAGAGAATTGAGAAAAACTTCCTTGGTATCACCAGAGATTCAACATCCAGATACAAGACGGTCATCAAACACCCAGAAGATTCATAGTAAATAGGACATTTCCAAGACACATGGTAATCAACCTGACCAAAATCAAAATAAAGGAGAAAATTCTACAAGCAGCAAGATGAAAGCAACAACTAACCTATAAAGGAAAACCCATCAGGCTAACTATAGACTTCTCAGTGGAGATCTTACAAGCCAGAGGGATTGGGGCCACATCTTCACTCTTCCTAAACAGAAGAACTACCAGTCTACAGTGTTGTTTTCTGCAAAACTAAGTTTCTTAACTGATGGAGAAATAAACACTTTTCCAGACAAGTAAACACTGAAAAAAAAATTGTCTCACCCAGACCTGCTCTACAGGAAATACTCAGAACTGCATTATACATGGATCAGCACAATAGATATTCACAAGTGTAAAATCATCCAAAAGGCTAAAGCTCACAGCTCATATAAAACAATAGCACAAAAAGAAAAATAAAGCAGTAAGGTACTATCCAATAAGGATAGACGGAATAGCAACCTGCGTATCAATTCTATCACTCAACATTAACAGTCTGAATTCCTTACTCAAAAGACTTAGGCTGGCTAAATGGATGAAAAAACAAAACAAAACAAACAAACAAACAGAAAACAACAACTTAAGTGTCTCCAAGAAGCACATTTAACCCACAAGGACTCTTAGAGACTCAAGGTGAATGGATGGAAAAAATATTCCATGCAAATGGAAACCAAAAGAGAGCCTCTGTAACCATTCTTATAGCAGGGAAATTGACTTTAAATCAACAATGGTAAAGAAAGAAAAAGATAGTCATTATATAATAGTAAAGGGAGCAATACAATAACAAGACATAACAATCCTAAATATATATATGCACCTAACACATGCACTTGCACATTTGTAAAGCAAATTCTACTACATCTAAGCAAAGAAATAATCAGTGGCATCTTAATTACCAGGGTCTTCAACACTCCCCTCATGAAACTGAACAGATCATAGAAGCAGAAAATGAATAAACACTGGACTTAAATGAGACTCTAGAAAAAAAATGGACCTAACAGACATTTACAGAATATTCTAACCAAAATTTACTGAATATACATTCTTCTCATCAGCACATGTGACATTTTCCAAGATTGATCATATCTTATGCCACAAAACAAGTCTCAGCAAACTCAGAAAAATTGAAACCATACCATGTATCTTTGAAAACCAAGTGCAATAAAACTAGGAATCAATTCTAAGAGATGTTCTCAAATCTACACAAAGTCATGGAAATTTAAAAACTTGCTCCTGAGTGATCCTTTGATCAATGATAAAATTAAGGTGGAAATCAAAAGATTCCTTGAACTGAATGACAAGGGGTGGACACAAGCTTTCAAACATCAAAAGCAGTCCTAAAGGGAAAGTTTATAGCCTTACATGCCTTCATCAAAAAGACAGAAAGATCACAAATTAACAACCTAATGTCACATCTCAAGGAACTAGAAAAATAAGAAACCAAACACAATGCCAGCAGAAAAAAAGAAATAACAAAGTTCAGAGTAGAACAAAACGAAATGGAAACCAACAAAATAATGCAAACATCAATGAAACAAAAAGTTGGTTCTTTCAAAAGATAAATAAAATTGATAGACCACTAACTATCTTAACAAGAAATAGAAGAGAAAGAACTCAAAAAAGCTCAATTAGAAATGAAAAAGGAGACATTACAATTGATATCACAAAAGTACAAAATATCATTTGTGAATATTATGAAAACTTCTATGCAAACAAACTAGGAAACCTAGAAGAAATGTATAAATATCCGGAAACACACAACCTCCCAAGCCTGAATCAGGAAAAAATAGAAATACTGAACAGAACAATAATGAACATTGAGATTGAAGCAGTAATAAAAAATTCTTCCAGCAACAAAAAAAACCCCAGACTCGATAGATTCACAGCTGAATTATGACAGACATGCAATGAAGAACTTATACCTATCTACAGAAATTAATGCATAATATCAAGAAGGTAGGAAATCTCCCTAATTCATTCTATGAAGCCAGTATCACCTTGATACAAAATCCTGGAAAGGACACAACAAAAAAGAAAACTATAGACCAATTCATGTATGAATATAGATGCAAAAATTCTCAACAAAATACTAGCAAACTGAATTCAACAACACATCAAAAAGATAATTCACCATGATCAACTGGATTTCATTGCAAGAATGCAAGGATGGTTCATCATACACCAATCAATAAAATTGATTCACCACATTAATAGAAATAAAACAAAGACTATATGATCATCTCAACAGATGCAGAAAAAGCATTTGATAACATCCAGCACTCTTCCACGTTATCATGAAACTAGGTACAGAAGAAACATACCTCAAAATTACAAAGGCAATATATGACAAACCCACAGCCAACATCCTACTGAATGGGGAAAAGTTTAAAGCATTGTACCTACAAACTGGAGTAAGATAAGGTTACTTTCTTTCACCATGTCTATTCAATATAATATTAGAAGTCCCAGCCAGAGCAATCAGCTAACACAAATAAATTAAGGGCATCCAAATTGGGAAAGAGGAAGTCAAACTATAATTGTTTGCTGATGATATGATCTTGTACCTAGAAAACCCTAAGGACTCCACCAAAACCTCTTAGAATTGATAAATAAATTCATCATAATTTCAAACCACAAAATCAATATACACAAATCAGTAGCCTTTCTATATACTAATAATAGTTAAGCTGAGAGTCAAATCCAGGACTCAATACCATTTACAATAGCTACAAAAAAAGAAAAAATAATAAAATACCCAAGAATGTATTTAACTAAGGAGGTGAAATATCTCTACAAGGACAACTACAAAACACCAATGAAAGAAATCTCAGAGGACTAAAACAAATGGAAAAATATCCCTTTCTATGGATTGGCAGAATAAACAGCATTAAAATGTCCATACTACCCAAAGTGATTTGCAGATTCAATGCAATCCCCATCCATATATCAACATTATATTTCACAGAACTAGAAAAAATAATACAAAGCTTCATTTGGAACCAAAAAAGAGCCTTAATACCCAAAGCAATCTTAAGCAAAAAGAACAAATCTGGAGGCATCATATTACCCGACTTCAAATTATACTACAAGACTATACTAACCAAAATAGCAGAATATTGGTAAAAGAGAAAGAGAGAGAGAGAGAGACATAGACCAATGGAATGGAATAGAGACCCCGGAAATAAAGCCATATATCTATGAATAAGTGATCTTCAACAGAGCAGACAACATTCACTGGGAAAAGGAAGACCTATTCAATAAATTGTTCTGGGAAAATTGGAGAGCCATATGCAGAAGAATGTAACAGTACCCCTATCTCTTCTTATATACAAAAATTAATTCAAGATGGGTAAAAGACTTCAATTCAAGGCATGAAACCATAAAAATTCTAGAAGAAAACCTAGGAAAATTCTTCTAGATATTGGCCTAGGCAAAGAATTTATGACTAAGATCCCAAAGGCAAATGCTGCAAGAACAAAAATAAATAAATGGGACTTAATTAAACTAAAAATCTTCTGTACAGCAAAGGAAATAATTAACAGAATAAATAAACAACCTACAGAATGGGAGAAAATATTCACAAACTATACATCCAACAAAGCACTAATATCCAGTATCTACAAAGAAATCAAACAAATCAACAAGAAAAAAACAACCACATCAAAAAGTGGGTCAAACATATGAACAGAAGTTTTTCAAAAGAAGATAGACAATTGGCCAACAAACATACAAAAAAATGCTCAAGATCACTATCATAAGGGAAATGCAAATTAAAACTATAATGAGATACCACCTTACCCATATCAGAATGTCCATTATCAGAAAGTCAAAAACCAATAGATGCTGATGTGGATGCAGAGATAAAGGAATGTTTATACATTGTTGGTGGGACTGAAAATCAGTACAACTTTTAGAGAAAACAGAATGGAGATTCCTCAAAGAAATAAATGTAGATCCAGTAATCCCACTGCTGTGTATCTACCCAAAGGTAAAGAAGTCATTTTACCAAAAAGACAGCTGTACTCAAATGTGCCCATCAACTGATGAGTGGATAAAGAAAATATAATATATATGTATATATAATGGAGTACTACTCAGCTGTAAAAAGGAATGAAATAATGTCTTTTCCAGAAACTTGGATGGAACTGGAGATATTATCCTAAGTGCAGTATCTCAGAAATGGAAAAACAAACACCATATACACTTTCTAATAATTGGGACCTAAATGACAGGCACACATGGACACAACAAGATGTAAAGGACATTGGAAACCAAGAAGGGAAGGGTGGAAGTGGGTGAGAGTTAAAAACCTATCAGGTCCATTGAATACTATTCTGGTGATGGGCACAGTAGAAGCCCTTACATAAGCATCACACAAGGTATCCATGTAACAAAAACATTTGTACCTCCTTAATATTTTGAAATTTAAAAAGGAGAACATAATTAATAATTCTATTCATTCCAGAAAATAAAAATTCATACTTATTCATAGAAGTCTATGATCAGTGCTTGTCTGAGTTGAGAGAGGGACATATTACAAAAGGGCTTGAGAAACTTTGCAGGTGATGGATATGGCTGCTATCTTGATTGTGGTGATGGTTTCACTAGTATATACACATGTCAAAATGGATCAAATTTTATGCTTTAAATACATTCACTTTAATGTTCATCAGTTATAGACTACTTCAATATTTTGTTTAAAAAATACATGTACCTCTTCACTATCTTATTTTCCCTTGGAGTGTCCCAGAAAAAAAACAGCTATCTTGAATTCAATGTTTCTTATATTCATGCATATTTTGAACAAGTTTTACACATAGAACAATGGTTAAGAACAGGGACAGCAAAACTAGATTGCATGGGCTTTAGTTCTGGCTCTATCATTTAATAACTGTGTTTCTTTGGAAAAATTATTTCATTTTTCTCTGCCTCAATTTACTTACAATAATGGGAAGATATAGTACTTCTTTCACAGGGTTATTGTGAGGATTAAGTGACTTAATTCATATAAATAGCTAGAAGAATACCTGTCAAATAGTAAATTATGTGTAGGTCATATAGTGCAAAACCAGGTCGGCATTAAATTGAATATGAAAGAATTGATAATAATATGAAACAATTTAAAGGCAATATATTATGGTGATTAAGAATATGAACTCTGGTTCATCTATGTTGTCCCAAAGGGTAAGATATCTCTTTTTTAGGCTGAATAATATTCCATTGTAAATACACCACAATTTCTTTATCCATTCACCTATCAACAGACACTTAGTTTATGCTAAGTAAAATAAGCCAGACACAAAAAAAAGAAAAATATCACATGATTTTGTATATGGAATCTTAAAAAAATAAAAAATTGAAGATATAGAAACAGAGAATAGAATACTTTTGATATTTGGCCTTTCCACATCTCACATTGAAATTTAATCCCCAATGTTGGAGACATGGCCTAGTGAGTACTGTTTGGGTCATGGGATCCGTCATAAATGGCTTGGTGCCCTCCTTGCAGTAATGAGTGAGTTTTTGCTTTCTTGGGTCATGGTTGTTTAAAAGAGTGTGGGATCCTGTCTTTCTCTTGCTACCTCTCTCTCCATGTGACATGTCTGTTCCCCCTTCACATTCCACCTTGATTGGAAAATCCCAGATTCCCTCACTAGAGGCAGATGCTGGCAGTATGCTTTTTGTACAGCCTTCAGAACTGTGAGTCAAATAAACCTCATTTATTTCTAAATTCCCCAGTCTCAGGTATTTCTTTACAGAAATGCAAAAATAGACTAAGACATGTGGTTACTAGGGGTGTGGGTAGGGAAATAAGGAATATAGAAATGTAGGTCTAAATGGCACAAAGTTGCAGATATATATAATAGGATAAATAAGTCTAGAGACATAATATATAGCATGAAGACTACAGTTAATAATATTGTATTGTACACAGGAAATTTGTTAAGATAATAGATTTTAGTAGCTCTTACTACCAAAAAATGGCAACTATGAGATGACAGGTTAATTTGCTTGACTGTAATAATCATGTCACCATGCATATGTATATCAAAACAGCAAATTGTATACCTTAAATATGTAAAATTTTTAAAAAGAATATGGGCTCTGGGTCAGACTGATTGTATTAAATTTCAGCTCTACCATTTGCTATTTGTGTTAACTTGCGCAAGTTTCTTAATCTCTTTGTGCTTTAGTTTTTTCACCTTTAAAATAGGGTTAATAATGACACCTTCAAAGCACTTAGAACAGTGTTCTAAACACAGAATAAACATTCAATAACATTAACTATTAGTAGTAGTATATATATTCAGAAATAAAATATAGTTGGTTCTAACAGATCAATGTTACATCTTCAATTAAAAGTAATGCAATTTGCAGGTAAGTTAATGTTTTGTATGGTTTTGATTTCTTCAGACTCTTAGGATAAACTAAATATTTTTTATCTTTACCAAAAGATAGTATAAATTTATTGAGCCTAAGCCACCTATTCATTGCTGTCATCTATTTCTCTGTGCTTTTATTCATTCCTATCATGTTTTTATTTAATTTAGATAACTCAGTGGGAATATACCATTGATTTTATGAAAAAGACTACACTTAACAATCACCAACTTGTAAACTCCACATTTAAAGTTTTTTACTATTAATTTCCAATGCAACTTGTCTGATTTTAACACCTTATCTAATTTAGCAACACTAAAGCATGAAGAGCTCTACCCATTTCATTAAGAGATGCACTTCTGATTTTATTTTAATGTTTATTATCAAAAATAGTAATATATCTACCTTATTTGATCAATTACATACTAATAATTGTTGTAATAATTTATTCCAAAAGAAGTTTTTAATCAGTAGCTTTTAAGTTATAGGAAGTAAGTCTTTTTGGTATGACATATTAAACATATTTTATTGTGAAGAAGTATGATAAGAGACTTTCAAGTAAAAATGTATGCTGCATTAGAATAATTCTGTGGAGAAGGTAAAAGGGAAAATACGAGTTCATGTACAAAAAGAAATAATGTAAAATTTCTGCTTAGAAAAGTTTCCTCACTTACTTTTTTTTAAAAAAGAAAGGGCCTCTCTCTGTTGCCCAGCTGGTCTCAAACTCCTGGGCTCAAGTGATCCTCCCACTTTAGCCACTGTCCCTGGCTTTACTTTTCAATAAATATTGACCACTACTAATTACATGGTACTTACCATGTGCCAAATACTACTCTAATTGCCAAATTATATTAACTCATTTAAACACCATACCAATTCTAAGAGTTTGGCTATATTAACAATATCATTTAATGTGTGGAAACTGAGAAACTGAGAGATTAAGTAATTTAATTTCTTAAAGCTAAGTAAATAATTCACAGAGCCTGGCTATAAACCCAGGTACTCCAGCTTGAGTGCCTGATTTTAATCATGATACTATAGCTGGATATTTTAATCCAATCTGATATGTTTGCATTTTAACTTGGATATTCAGTCCATTACATTTATTGCAATTATTGAGACAGTTTCAAACATCTTGGTGTTTTCCTAATTATCCTACTTTTATTATGATGTTTCTCTGACGTTTTATTCCACCATCAGTTTTTATTTCTTTTTTTCTCCTCTGCCAATTTGTAAGTTTTCATTCTATTTATGTTCTAGTAGTTACTATCCTTAAAATTTTTAAAGATTAACACTCGATGTAACAAAGTATAAATTTAAATAATATCTCTATCTTGCTCCTCACAAAAATCAAGAACCCTAGAATTATCACTCCTCTTAAGCTATTCTTTCTTTCTGTTTCTAAGATTTTCTCATTATCTACAGTATTCACTACTATCTTCTGAAGATACTATCACTAGTATCTTCAGTTTCACTACTATATAGTGGGTGGGGGTGATTCAAAGGATATACTTTTACTTACCTTTTTAAGTAATTATTGAATGAAATGAATCTGAGGATTCATATCTTCCATAAAATAGCACCTTGCATATTGCCTCTAATTCTCTCTGTTCTCTCCTTCTGAGATTCTATTTTTCTCATTTTAATGTCACTAAATTTCTCTTGTGTATTTTAACTGTGCACTGCCTCCTCAGTAATTCCCCCATTTCTGTCTTTCACTTCATTAACCTCTCTGCAATTGAATTCAATCAGTTGTTTACCCTAACTTAAGGATTTTTCATTTCAATGATTATATTTTGTGTTCAGAAATTCTATTTGGTCCTTTCATAAACATGTCTGATCCTTTTTAATGATATCTCTTCTTGATTTTTTTAAGTCCTTCTTTGTGTCTTTAATCATTAAAACATACGTGTTTTTAACCTTCTCTTTAGATGTTCTAGGGGTTTAATCCTTGTGTTTATTGAGTATGCTAACTTCCATCCACAGTAGATTGTTTCCTTGTGTGTTTTATAATTTTAGATTTTTAAGCTCACCTACATTGGGGCTTTAGCTGTAAGAATCTCTGTGCTGTCACTGTCAAGGGCATGATCTTTTAGGAATTTTACATTTGTTTACGCCAGGCACTCCAGGAATTTTTCCAGTTTGAAACTACTTTTTATATTAAATTTCAGTTCTGGAAGGATGGCACTGAGTCAAACAACATGTAAAAACTGAAAGCCCAAAACTGTGGCATAAAGCTACAGTTACAAGTTTTATGGGAGACCATCTATTCTGCTCTTATATATTAGAAAGAGCATAATGCTCAAGGTTAGACAAAAATAGATTTGAATCCTATTGCTGCCACTTACTAATTTTGAAGATTTGGACAAATCTCTTAACTTCTCTGGGTCCCAGTTTTCTAATCTGTAAAAAGGGGATAAAAATATCTTATTCATAGTGCTACAGTAAAGATTAAATGAGATCGTATATATAAATTACCTACTAAGTGCTTAACACCAAAAGGGTTGGAATCCACCTTGATTTTTCTCTAAATTTCATGCTTTGTAACTTATCCATAAAGGCATCTTTAAATACATCTAGAATCCAATCATCTATAATTGCCTACAAAGATAACACTTTGATTTAGCCCCTATTTTCTCCCACCTGGATTACTCCTAACTGGTTTCCCATTTGACCACCTATATTCTATTCTCAACACTAAAGTCAAAGTAATTCTCTCAAAATATAAGTGAAATCATATCATGCCATGGCTCAAAACCCTCCAGAGGTTCAGAATTTTATTCAGAGTAAACCTCAGAGTTTTTACGAAATTCTGTAAGATTTATCCTTTTTTATCTGACTCATTTCATCTCCTACTGTTATCATTCCACTTGACCTCCTTCAAATTATTGCTCAAATCTCACTTCCTCAATAACGCCAACCTGATCACCATATTTTATTTAGTCAAATACCCTTTCCCCACACTCCTTATTCCACTCATCTGCCCTCGTTTTCCCATAGCACTCACCACATTCAAGCATCTATAAAAACTACATATTTACTATGACTATTGTTTATTTCTATGCCTGTTAGTAAGAATGTAAGCTCTTTAAGAAAAAGAGTATTTTTCTGTTATATTTACTGTTATATCCTCAGCACTTGCAATAGTGTCTGGACAAACTGGGTATTTAATAAATATCTGCTGAATAAACGTAAACAAAATCTAACTCTCAAAGTTGTTAAGTAATATAAATTAAAGGGTCAGTGAGGTAACATATTGAAGGTCTTTTTCATGCTAGACTTGTGATAGGCACTGGGAATACACACATGAATAAGTCAGTTCCTGCCTTCATGGAGCCTATGTTCAAGCTGGAGGAATAGTCACACAAGTAGGTCATTTCAATGGAGGGATGCCCAGAGGAAACCATAAGATGCTGTGCAAAAGTGAGTTGCTGTTAAATCTACGATAAGAAACATAAACTGGTCAAAATGAGAAGCCATAAAATTTCCAATAATGGAGCTTTGATTGTAAAATTAATTAATTTTTCTGGTTGTCCATTGAATATTATAATGAGAATTCTGTAAACTTAAGTAGCATATGTAAAAGTTCTTGCCATTTAAATGTTAGCTTATTTTCTTTTATATTAAACTTATATGGTACAGTTCACTTTATTTTCAAGAATCATGAGGTATTTATTTTTCTTCTTTATTTTGGCTGTATTTTCTTCTTTATTCAATAATACAAAGAAGGTCTCACCAAAAATATCTTCTCTCTAAAAAGAAATATGTAAGTGTCTGATTTCAGAAAAGAAAAACTACAAACTATATATTCTTTCTGCTTCCTAAAGGGGTCTGTTTTATTAATTGATTTTTCTTCCGATATCTTACACAAGAGATTTTAATCTGAAAAATAAATTATCTAGGAAGTAGAGAAGGAGCAACATGTAACTAATAATTTTAATTAAAATGTTCACTGGGATAGGTGAATTGGGTCAAGGGGTTCTTGCAAGTGGCCCTCTGCAGCTTCTTTCAGTTATATGATTCCCTGAAAGAAGGAAACCCAAATCATAATCTATCATTGGAATATGAAATAAAGATGAGATGCCCTTGGAAATAAAGAAAGAAAATAAGAAGCTTATTATCTAGAAAATTAGCAAAGATTATGTAACTTTACCATCCAGTTCAGTCTATACATTTCCAAAATCTCACCTTCTACATAAAAGTGATCACACTGATTGGACCTGTTGGGTGGGGAAGATCATCTCAGAAAACAAAGTACTCACCTATGTGAGAGAAATTATTTATTTCTGGAAATCATTTAGAACTCCTGCATAAGGCATTTTAACAATTGGTGCCTGCTTCCCAGAGGAGTTAATCTCTCTCTCCTTGGTAAATTTGCTTTTTCCTGAGAACATGTTTGTAATCTTGACAAACAGTAAAAGACAGGCTTTTAAAACTGTGCACTTGCTTGATCAAAAGACAAAGGCAAAGGGACAGAAATCAATTTAGTCACCTTCCCTCACTGTTGTACTGTAGTCTATATGTTTAAATAATAACCAGCAATGCAGAATTGTAACTAACCCTTCCTCCCAAAAAGGCTGAAAGTCAGATAAAACTTGAAAAATGCATGTTATTGTATGAATGTCCTCAAAAATACACACTCTCTAAGAATAAAAACAAATGGAATATTGACCCTGGCAATAAGTATCTCCAAATAACAGCAATGTAGTATAGGTTGAGCACCCTAAAACCAAAAATCCAAAATTCTGAACTCTCCCAAATCTGAAATTTCTTGAATATTGACATGCACTCAAAGGAAATTGGATTACTTTAGATTTTGGAATTTGAATTTGGGATGCTTAACGGTGAGTATAATGCAAATATTCCAAAATTCAAAAAAATCTGAAATTTGAAATGCCTCTGGTCTCAAACATTTCAAATAAGGGATACTCAACTCATAATACATTTTAGCTACCAAATAAGTAAAAAAAACAAAAAATCTTGCATCCCTTGGTTCACTCTCCAAATGTCCATTGAGCATTTTCTATGTAGCAGGCAATCTGCTATTCACTAGAGACCCCAATTTGTTAGTACACAATAGTGATTAAAAGCATATACTCTGGAATAAGACTGCCTGCATTCATATCACATCTCTTATTATCTGTGTGGCCTTGGACTAGACACTTGCATCTCCAGTGTTTCCAGTTGTAAACTCATAGAGTTGTTAAAGGATTAAATGAGATGATACATGCAGAGCAATGAGATTAGTTCCTGTTGCATAGGAGTGAAGAGGCATAAAAGAAGCTATTAATCAATTGAGGGAAACTAACAAATTAGTATTTATAATTAAATAGGGTAAGAATCACAGTCAAAATATGTAAAAAGTGTTATGAACACACAGACATAAAAAGCTTAACATCCTTGGGACTGCAAGGCTTACAAAGGGTTAACAGAAGTGACAAGTTATGATTGAAAGATGAGTAGGAGTCTTCCAGACGTCAGTTAGGAGGAGACAGAAAGATCATCGTGTGACAAGACAGAGTAATCAAACAAGCCAGGCCAGGGAATTGCCAGTGTGGCCAGAGTCCAGTGATGCAAGGGGTGCCAGGACAGGAGGCTGAAGAGGTAGACCGGGGTGAGAAAGTGGGGAATCATTGGAGGAATTTAAGCAAAAGAGTGGCATTGTGAATTTTATTTTCAAAAGATTTCCATATGGCACTATAAATATAAAATGAGAGACTTGGAAAAAACTTAAGATAAAAGCAATACATAGGACTATATTGCAATGCCTCAAGCAAGAATTGATAAAGACTCACATGAAGCAGTGAAAGGAAGGAGTAGATTACAGAGAATTCACATGTGTTTGTTGGATAAACTCTTCTTCCCACTTGATAATTTTATTTGAATACTTGATTGACTTTAATGGAAAAGAAGGGGCAAACCAGTAACATTTATTAAAAATAGTAATACTGAAATTTCTTTTCATCAAAGAACAATGATACTATCTGAGATGCAAGTTCATTATCAAGATAGAACTTGAAGAAAAGGTTGGATGATGATTTGGCAGGTTTGGATTAGATAAACAAAGGTTCCTTCTAACCAGAGATGGATTTACCAAGAAGTGAACGAGCTCAGGAAATTTCACCCCAAAATCTGACTTCTTGGTATAAAGAATATTTTGAATTAAAGGCCCTTAGAGAGATCAATAGGCCTTGGAAGGGGCTTTCCCTCTTTCTTCATAAAAAAACAGACCCATCAAAAAGAACAATAGACTTCCCTACCCTTCCTTTCCCTGTTATCTCAATATATTATAGGAAAGACTATCAAGAATGCAACCAGACATGGCCCAAATCATTTTAAATATAATCTCTCTTTCACGTTAATTTAATTTTCAAACAGAATTATTTCAAGTCAATCTGTTTCCCCGTTTCATTCTCCTAAGTATCTATTCATCCGCCTTAATAACCATTTATGGCCCCTAAACCATTAGCTATATTCCTCATCTCCGCTCCCCTTCTAAAATGAGGGTATCTGTGATTCTCCCCAAGCACAAAGTAAGTAAATCTCTTTCTCTTATTAATCTGCCTTATGTGAGTTGATCTTTCAATGAAACTTCTGGAGCAAAGGGGAAGTTTCCTCTCACCTGCACAGAAGCAAGTGAAATTTGAGCTTTAAGGTTCCTCAGTTACAAGGGCCCCTGTGAAGGTTGAACCTTGCAGAGAGTTATGAGTAGGAAGGAAAAGCAAGGCTGCGCTTCTTTGAAGCACTTCTGGTAAATAGCCTAAAGAGACTGGCACCTGAATCCCCAAGGTGCCAGTAATTTATTGCAATCCCCCTTTCTTATTATGAAGAGATAATTTTATATGCATAATTTTATACAATTTTTTATAAACAGGACCCTCTGAAATTATATATACTTCAGGCCACATAAAATTTGGAACAGCCCTTGCTTCCAGCCATGGACTTCTGTGGCATTAAGAAATGGAGAGCGTTGTTGTCAGACTCCTAGAGTTGAGTGCATATTTTCATCTCGATCTGTAAGAATTGCTTCTCCAAGTAAACTAATAAAGTGATTTCCTTGAAATATATTAATAGCCATTAACCAGCAATTAAACATTAAATACATGATGAATAATTAATTCTTTCTATATTAGCATACAATGATGAATAAAAATAGGGATTTGAAGGCTGGCTGACATTTTCAAAGTCATTCTTCAAAGATTAAAAATGTTTTCTAGCACATATTTTTAAGTTTAAAGTACTATTGATTGGAATGGCAGTCAGAAGACCTAGGTATAGCTCCGGATCTATCATTGATTACCTTTGTGACCTTGAGCCTATGACAAGATTACTCTCTATTCTAACTCTAAAAAGATTCTCACATCACCTTCTCTTCCTTCCCAATGAATCTTTTCTCACTCAGTCTGTAACTAAGAAAGAAACTTTTTATCTATCTCTGAAGAATGTGAGCCCCTATAAATTATCAGACCCACAGAGGAAATGAAATGTGGCAGCAGTCAAGTCTTACTCCATGCCTTGAGCTGAGTAATCATTTTGAAGCCATCAGCTACACAGAATCTAGACTGTCACCACCAATACCTTATAAATTCATGTAACAATACCATATGCTGGACACCATAACTCATACCCTGTAGTTCAACAATATATAGCCAATCACTAATCAACATTATTTCTGTAAATCAATGAGAATTTCTCAATAACAATTTTTATAATTGCCCCATCTCCTGATTCATCCTTTTTTCTTAAAAACTCTCAGAGCACTTCCTAGTGTTTCCAGGCTGAAGTCCTCAACCTCAGCTCCAATAAACGCAATATATTAATTTTTCCTCTGTGTTTTCTTTAGGTCAACACAACAAATTCCTAAATGATTTTCATGCCTCTCATCTCTAACCTTATCAAGCACCCTATTTTCTTATGGTCCAATTTCCATTGAGCCTTTGATAGTTTTTCTACCACCTAAAGAATAAAATACAAAATCTGCCTGCCACAAAAAGCCTCTACAATTTGCTCCCTAGATACATGTGTAACTTTATCTATCATTAGCCACCCTATTTCTTTATACAGTTTTATTTACTACTGTCACAAACATATCTTCTCACATTTGCTCAAGCTATTCTCATAGTTTAGAGCCCCTTCACCAACTATGTCTGTTTATCAAAGCCTTCAGGGCCTTGCTCAATTGCCTCCTTTTTCCAAGATTATTTCTGAGAATTAATCTTTCCCTATCATCTTCTCATATCATTTTCTTTATTCTTTGATTATAATATCCATCACATGGCAAAGCAGTTGAGGACTCTAGCCATGAGTCAGAATTTCAAATCTTTTCTCTGCCATTCACTAAGCTGTGTAACTTTGAGCAAGTTAATTAGCCTCAATGAAATTCAGCTTTAATTTACTGGGTGGACCATTTGCATATGGTGTCTTCTACATGCATGGAAAACAGCAGAAATTCAGTGAAAAGGAAGCAGAATAACCAATCAAGCTTTCAGGGCTGAGCCTCATGTTCAATAGTGTTTACCAGAAAAGTCCAGTTTGTGCCAGTCAGTAGTGTGAGGGTAGAATAGGAATGAGTAGGGGGTAAAAGGTCTCTGATTTGCTTGCCCAATCAGTAATAAGATCGTATGTAGTTTCCCATTTCGCTTTTTTCATTAGGACTTTAGTACTCTCATTCAGTAGCCCAAGAAAGGAAGAGTATTGACTGGCATAATTCAAGAACCAAATCTTACTCCAGGATCCCAAAGAGTGCAGGGCACTCTTCTTTGCTCTCACTTTTCATGGAAATGTTTAAGAAGTACTTGCAGAAAGTAGTAAACCTTATATATGAAACCTCTTAATTCTCTTGTTTGGAAAGTAAACTAACCAACTCCTATCTTTCATGAAATATCCACTCAACAAATATTTATTCAGTATAAACTGTGGGTCAACATATTCTTGTGGTTATACCAGTGAAACAAGACAGACATCATCCCTTTCCTTAGATTTTATACTCTTGTAGAGAAGATAAACATTAGTTAAATCACTGAAAGTATGATGACTATTATAAAGTAGGTATATATCTCTAGTATCATAGAAGCATACAATAGGAGAGCCTAATCCAGTTTATGGGATGAAAGTAAGCTTCTCTTTTTGTTTACTGTTATAGACTGAATGTTTGTGTCCCCTGGGAACAAATATGTTGAAGCTCTAACCCCCAGTGGGGCTGTATTTAGAGATAGAGCCAATAAGGAAGTAATTAAGGTTAAATGAGGTCAGGAGTGGGGCCCTGATCCAAGAAGATTAGTGTCCTTATAGGGAGATACCAGAGAGCTCTCTTTCTCTCTCACCAGTCACATGCACCAAGGAAAGATCATATAAGAACACAGCAAGAAGGAGACCAGAAAGGAAGCTCTCACCAGAAACTAAACCCTGACAGAACTTTGATCTTGGACTTTCCAACCTCTAGAACTGTGAGAAAATTAATTAATTAATTAATTAATTTCTGTTGTTTAAGCCACACAGTCTGTGACATTTTGTTATGGCAGCCCAAGCAGATTAAGACACTCAGAATCCATGAAGAAGAAAGAAGAAGAAGAAAGAAGGAAGAAGAAGAAGAAGAAGAAGAGCTCTTGCTTTTATTATTTTATTATTTTCCTAGTTAAGTGACATTTTCTCCTCCTTTCACAATATAGTGCACTTTATCATGTGAAATTCCTTCATATGTGAGGCTCTAAGCAAATGCTTAATTTATCTTACAAGAAGGATACATCTATATTAATAGATGTATCTCTCTGAATTAATCTTTCCCTTTCCTATAACATTTAGTGGAACACTTTTAGCTTAGCAAGTGCTATTAAGTGCTTACTGAATCTATGTCAAAATGTTTCTAGCTACATATTTTTTCAAATCTATAAAATGAATATGTATCTGTAAGCTAACAGCAAAATAATGCTGTGTAATGACCTACCCCAAATCTCCATGGCTACAACAATAAGCATTTATTCTCAAGCCCATAGGTTTCCGGGTTGTGGTTTCGCTGTTCTGTGCCGGCCTGGGTAGCTCTGATTTAGGTTGCAGATAGGCTGGGCTTGGCTCTAGGATGAGGTGGAATCAAGGTATATTCAGCATGTCTTTCATGTACCTGTTCTCATGACAAATCACCAGCATGCAAAAGCCAAGCCAAATCACAGGAAGCACATTTAAGGCATCATTTGGAGTCAACCATTAACATTCCACTGACCAAAGAAAAGTCCTGGGACAAAGTCCAAAATCAAAGGAGCAGGAATATACACCCTAACTATAGTGGGAGAATAAAAAGAATAAATATTTGCTGAACAATAATTAAAACACTTTAGAGAGGTATGGACAAGATGATCACTAAGTAAGAAAGAAAACTAAACGTCCTACTGGATGCTGGAAACAAAAATATGACTAAGAAAAAGTTTCTGATTTTAAATAGCATATAGTCTGGAAGCTGGTGGGGGTTGAGGGAGAGAGATATAAGGAAATCACTATAAATACACTGAAGTATAATGACAATGATGGGGGAATGATTAATTCTGTGTGGAGAACATTTGAGCTTTAAAGGGTAGCAGAAGTTTACCAGATTGATAAGGTTGGGATTCAGGGATGGCAGAATTCTAAACAAAGGAAAAAAT
Organism: Lepilemur ruficaudatus; assembly: GCA_963574885.1. Lineage (NCBI taxonomy): Eukaryota > Metazoa > Chordata > Mammalia > Primates > Lepilemuridae > Lepilemur > Lepilemur ruficaudatus. Next base: position 6,685 of record CAUYRT010050881.1, on the reverse strand, counting down.
GTGTGCAAACTCATAGATATGTGAACTAGAATAGCATAATAAAAAAGTGGCAATTTCTTGGTGTGGTTAGAGCATACACATAACGGAAAAAATGGTAAGAGATGAGGTATGAAATGTAAGAGTCAAATCTTAACATTATAAGCCAAGCCTAAAAATTTTGGACTGCAGTGTCATTAAAGCCTATTAAACAGGAAAGTCATGTGTTAAAATGTTTAGAAATATAGCTCAATAGTGTACAAGAATAGGGAGGAATTATAGCTCAATAGAGTGGAATGGGGGGTTAGTGGCAGGAAGAGTCCAAGTATGAGATGGCAGATTAACAAATGTAGGAAATGTAATTGCATATCTTTTTCAATGAATGCAGAGGTCAGCACTTTCTGAATTGTAAGTGACTGAAACTCAACTCAAGTTAGCTTAAGCAAAAACTGGACGCTCTTAGAAACAAAAGAAAAACTGAACTGCAGGAATCAGCGTAATTCTAAGGACCTTAAGGATGACATAGAGAATTTTAAATGTTGTTTGCATTCCTTCTTTCTTCCTCATCAACGTTTATTCACTTAATTCTCTCCTACTGTAGAGGAACTTACTCCATGTGAAGGGGGAACATGGCCACAGAAAGCCACAAATCAAGAAAATGCCTCTCTCCCTATTTACAATAGTCTTTTAAAAAATAAAAAACTCTCAAGGAAGGTTCTGATTAACCCAACTTAGGTCACATACCCATGCCACAAACAAATACAGTGGACAGAATACCATGACTTATCTTAGCTATCTGCTGACCTTCTTAGTCAGAGGAATGTAATCTGTTATTAGCAGGGGAAACAGTTGAACTGTTTGATGCAGCCAACCACATCAATTTGTTTCAACCACAGAGGAAGTAAGGGACTAATTGAGGGTGACAAGTTAAGATTTCCAACTTTGTGACTAGATTAGTAATGGATTAACTGTAATAGGTGGTACAGGAAGAGAATAAGGTATGAAGAAAATGTTTTAAAAATGTCAAGTTTGAGGTATCCATGGATCAAATAGTAATATTCAATAACCACTAAATTTTTCTTTGTACGAGACTGGAATATATAGAGAATGTGTATAACAATAGCAAATCATGATTTAGAAGGATAAAGACAGAAATTTCTTTTCTATATCTAAAATAAAAAGCCTTAAATCCAGGGAATATCTCTTTCCACATGGGAAAGACCACTTGAAAATAAATGAAGTAGGAATCTGGGAAGGTATTTTGACAGAAATTTGATCCAACTGAAAAGTTTGAAAATATCCATTCAAATGCATATATGGTCAGCATTATTTTTATGAAAGAGGAAAACAATGCTGCAGCTTAGGTGGATACAATACAACATGTATTTATCAAATACAAGAAAATCTGTCATACTCATTAGGGATCCAGTCACAGAGACTAACAAACTTGTGAAGCTTTCTACTTTTCCAGAAACTGGATCAGTGCTCATAAACAGAAAATTTGGTTGAGTCCATCTTGGAAACCACTAGTCCAAATCTGAAACAATTTGTGGGTATTTTATAAAAACTCCAAGTATTGGACACTACAGAGGTTAGAACAGAGGTTAAACGGACTTAAACATTATGATTTCTTAATATATCTATACTCATATTCCCCAAGCTGAAATGATATTTCCTGAAGCCCTCCATTTTGTGGTTCAATTTGATATTAACAGCAACAGAAAAAGAAAAACAAAGAGTACTGAAGGAGGGGTTTTGCACAGCCACTCAAGTCAAAGCTGACAATTACCTTCATGTAAGAATAAATAATAAAACTTAACGATTTTATTAGCCAAAAAGTAATTTTCAAGTTGCAAAAAATGTTCTTTTTCTCAATATATATGAAAGCACTTTACCTATCCTGCCTTATACATTTAGCCTTCATAAAATATTCAACATGTTGCTTCCCATGTCAATAAAAGAATCTGTTACCGGAAGAAGGATAATCCATTTTGCAAAATGACAGGGAAATTATCCAGCATAACTACAATTATCATTTTTAAAAAGGCACAGAAAGAAAATAGACATTAAGCAATTTAAAAATCTTAAACCACACACGGTGTTTTTCAACAGAGGATTTTAGAGATGAGAAATAGACCTTGAGGGTCTTAGACAGGCCTTAGGCAATATAAAAAAAAAAAGGTCAAACATTCTGCTAAAAAGCACCACTATCTTCAGAACAACTTTGCAATGCCTCCTTATTTACAGCTTTTATTCCCAGAGGAAGTGCTCTTGAATGTGGGCCATGATTAGTTTGTAATGAGTTTGCCAGGAATGATACATGAAACAAATTTGTAACAATGTGCCATTCCCAGCTTAGAAACTTTAGCAGAGACTTTTTCTTTTGGTGAGGTACCAGGGAGGCACAAAGGAGAAAAACGGATAGAGAAAGGAAGCCTAACAATTGTGAGCCACCTTCTGGTTCTGATCCTAATAAGGAGCCAAAAAGAAGGGCACTGAGGAAAATTGAGTTGTTGCCAGCATAGTTTGGAAGACTCAGGGATTATCCAGCTCAATTCTTCATTACCAGTTCAACGGTCTAACCCCAGAGTGGCTCCATAAAATGTTAGTTTTAAGGGGCAGGTCTGCACTATCAAATTAAGCCCATTAACAAAAAAAAAAAGAAGAAGAAGAAAAAGAAAGAAAGATAAAGCCCTGAACCTGTCACAGATGAGTAACAAAATGTTAAATGCTTCCCCTACACACCTAGGCCGCCTCCATATTATGTGGTCATAGGATCCTAATTTCCCTCTCTCCATGCAGAAAAGTGTACACCATGATGAAAAGGGGAGGGAAGAGAATTAAACCTTATCTAAGAGCTGTCAATAAATCTGTTGTTGGAGATGTGAATAGAAGTAGCAGAGGCAATCTTTGTCTTTTAAAGAGGTAGTTTTTCAAAGAGAGAATTACACAAAGTGCTCCTCTGTTTTTGTCAATATGCTGCCAGGTTTTGAAACACTATTTTTCATCCAAACAATAAAAATCTTGACAAGTAAGCGGCAGAAAATCACTAATACACTTGCAGCTGCATTTCAATCTATACAAATTCTTTAAACAAAAACAACCAAAGAACAACCTAGCAAAATTATTTCAATTTGGGCGTCAAGTCCAAAATAATTAAGAAAGAGAATTTTATATTTCCACTGAAAATTTCTGGCAAATGTTCAAATTGTAAAAGATGAAAATACAGATGAGTAGATGCAGTAGAAACCTACATGTGAATTTCAAGAGCATAACATAAGGGAGGCATTTTTTTCCAAACCTCAAAATTGAGATTAACAAAAGAAAGAAGATTTAATTCTTTTATTTCTAAAAATGTAAATGAATGCAGGAAAAATAGCTTTAGTGGCAGGAGAGGGAAGGGAGGGAAAATCTGATGTCAGAAGACCCAGGTCCAAACTCCAGCTTAACTAGCAGCAATATATATTTGAGGAGAGTCTGAAAGGAGAAAGACATTGTTTTTATCATACAATTAAGAGATGATAAAGATCTGAACCCATAAGACAGTGGTGTTAAGAATGAAAAACAATTGGGCATATACGATAAACATTTTTGCAGACATAATTAATGAGATTTATTAGTGAAAGAAGGTGAGTGTGCCGATTATCTTTCATTTGTCCCTCCAGAGCCATTCTTCACCTTCTCCTCCTTGCTTTGTGCTCCTGGAGGTTGACCTCTACGGACTACATAAATGGGCTCCTTATTCTTTGGCTTCTGGTTGAGAAAAGCTAATTTATCTAATGGAAGGGACCAAACAAAAAAGGACAAGAAGAGTGAGAATAAAGTATTTATTACCTTGGCTCCCTCCCTGCCTGGTCACAAGTTGTCTTTGGCTATTCTACTGTAGACCAAAGCTCCTGCCTGTCAGGTGTCCCTTTCTACATTTAGTCTTCTCTATGGCTCCTAGTAACCACTTCCTCTCATTTCCCCATCAAGACTAGGAGTGTTAATAGCTCTCTGTTATTAGCAACCTAAGAGTACTAAAACATGTGATTTTGCCCTAAACCTTACCTATACCTTTGTAAATAGTCTCTTTATTAAATTCACCAAAATTACCCAGTTTAAGCAAGCCATTTGTTTACTGCCAGGATCCTGACTGATACAGTGAGATTGTTTTGTAAACCATAAAGCATGGTACAAAAAAACAGATTTATTTAGTTACGTTGTTAGCTGAACAAATTATGTCAGATACACCTAGCACACAGCAGGTGTCTAATAAATATTTGCTGAATCACTTAATACAAATTACACACAGTTAACATTTAGTGTTAGATCCTGGTTAAATACTTTAAATCTTTAGGAAAAGAAAAGATGAGGAGTTGTGAAACATAACTATTAGCCATAAAGGGCTTATAAAAGTATAAGCAACAAAAGAAATCAATCATTTCTAAAAGTTCTTTGGTAATTATTAAAAATATCTATTATTCAAAGAAGTATTCTAAATATATGTACCCTTTCATAAAGGTGAAAGGAAATAAATATCAACCTTTAAAACTAATACCTTGAAAAGTATAAAAGTGAAACGGAAATTCTGGCTATGGCCAAATGGGAAGACAGGCAAATCCTCCTCAGAAAAGCAATTATAAACTTAAATGCAGCTGACAAAAAGAATAATTTCTCAAAGGTATACAACAATCAGGGAAGTATTTGGGTTTGAAAAGCTGAACTTACAGTAAGCAGTGGGAGGTATGGGAGCAGTCCTAGGCCTGAGTGCTGTGGTTTACCACCTCATCTCCCTTCTCTTTCTTTGGGATGCCACACTACCTCTCTGTTCTCTTTGCACTGCCTCCCCCATTTTCTATCTCTCTCTTTCCCCATTAAGAAAATAAAATAAACTTTTAACTTTTTATATATTAATTTCTGTGTGAGAAATCTTTCTCCACCCACACTATGAGAACTTACTGGGTTCTCTACCCTAACATTTGGTGGCCCACATGGGGACTAAGGAAAATCTCTTCTCTTCCTCCACATAGGGAAAAGTCACTTTTCTGCCTGTGAGGGGACTGTCTTATTCTCTTTTTCTAGCTCTGTACCAGAAGCTGCTTCAGTCTTGAAACTTCTCCCTCCTCTGCCATGCAAAGGGTGCTGATAATGACAAGGTTGTGGGTTCAATCCCCGTATGGGCCAACAAATGTTGAGGCCAGGAGCTTGAGACCAGCTTGAGCAACATAGTGAGACCCTATCTCTACAAAAAATAGAAAAATTAGCCAGGTGTGGTGGCACATGGCTGTTGTGCTACCTACTTGGGAAGCTAAGGCAGAAGAATTGCTGGAGCCCCAGAGTTGGAAATTGCAGTGAGCTATGATGATGCCACTGCACTCTCGCATGAGTGACACAGCAAGGCCCTTGTTTCCAAAACCAAAAAAAATTAACAAACTGAATTCAGCAAAATATTTAAAGGTTTATATACTATGATGTAGTAAAACAGAATTCATCCTAAGATTGCAAAATTGGTTTCATATACAAAACTTAATGTAGGGGATTGTGGAAAATGGTGGAATAGGAGTGCCCTCCTGGCTCTCTGCTCTCAGAGTCGGAGGTGAAATAGGCAGACCACTGCACGTGAGTGAACTCCACTTCTACAGGACCAGCTCTGCGGACCTACAGAGAAACAGTGTGGGACACAGGACCTCAGTGGAAAACAGAGGTGAATCAGAAAACTTCTCGTGAAGTAGAGAGACTGACGGGTGCCTTAGAGAGGGAGCCCGGTTCCCGCTCCGGCTGGCCAGCCGGCATCTATGCCGGGGCGTTTTGATTCCCCGGGGAGACCACCCTTCCCCCACGGTGCCCCACACCCTCACAAGCAGGGAAGTGGCTGAAGTCTGCGGGCAACAGTGGTATAGGCAGACGGGCTTTGCGGAGAAAAAACCTGGAGCGGGAAAAACTTTGAACTCTCCGGTGTGCTCCTCTATTTGGGGAGGGCCCTAGCCGAGCAGACGCTCCCCACTGCCACAGGAGTGAGTGCAGAGAGTGTCTTTACCCTGCCCTGGGAACTCGCTGAGGTTTTGGCAGACTCTGGATAGACCTAGCGTCCCTGCCAGCCTGCACTTGAACAGTGGGGGTTTCAGTGAACTGGGACGCTGCTGTTACTGGCGAGCCTTGGGAGGCTGTGCTACACCAGAGCCCAAACACTGGATGGGGGATGGGAAGTTTCCCCCTAGCCTGGAAGCATTGCAGGCTGCTCTGACAGTGACCACAGACCCCCTACTGGTCCCAAACCTGTCAAGCAGGGCCGGCATTTGCATTTGAAAGTGGTTGGGGAAAGAAGGGGGGAAAAAAAACAGTCCAGCCAGTCAGGCATTTGAAAGGCTTGGGGGAAGAGGGAAAAAAAAAAGAAAAAAAGCCAGAGTCCTTCAGGTGGCTCCCATTCAGCGCCTGTTCCGCGTTTGAAGGGAAGGGAAGGTTAGGGAAACGTTGTGACAGCCAGCCACAGCTGACTTGCCAGGCTGGTTTTGGGTCCTAGCCCTCCCTACCCAGCTGTTTTCCTTCTGAGCCAGGAGAGTAGGACCAGCTTGTCAGGGAGGAGGTGCAAGGGAGATTGCCTCTTCACTTGGGTCCTGGGGAGTCAGCACCACCCACCCTCTCCTGTGACTGGGGCCTGGTGCTTCTTGCAGAAGGAACTGACTGCACCCCTAGGTGGAGCTGAAAAGGAGGCCATTCATCCTGTAAC
>CAUYRT010050879.1:0-31619 GCA_963574885.1 Lepilemur ruficaudatus | reverse complement strand
GCATGGTGGCGCATGCCTGTAGTCCCAGCTACTTGGGAGGCTGAGGCAGGAGGATTGCTTGAGCCCAGGAGTTGGAGGTTGCTGTGAGCTAGGCTGATGCCACGGCACTCTAGCCCCGGCAACACAGTGAGACTCTGTCTCAAAAAAAAAAAAAAGCAAAAACATAAACACTTGCCCATCTCTGCCAACTAGTAAGTAGCGGTTCATATAGAACAGTAAATATTCATGTGCTCAAAAGCTCTTGGACATTGGCTGTTTTGTCCTATTTGAAGGATTCTTACCCACCCTGGTGGCCTTTCTGTCTTTCTCATTTCTGCGATCATCCATCATAGGTCTATTCTGCAGAAGTGGCATCTGAGACAGATGACCTATGCAGGAAGCGCTCTCAGGAGCAACTTGTAAGGAAGTCGGGAGGCAGGACAGGGCAGGGGAGGGAGGCAAGCAGGGCTGTGTTCAGTGGAAGTTTAGCTTCAGCAGGGTCCCACGGGGAGCCCTGGCATATGGAAGGCACCACAGACTTGTCCCACCTTGAACCCAGGGGCTTGGCCTCTTAGAGCCCTGTATTGGTCAGTCATCGGCTGAGGGCGGGGCAGTGTGACCTCCCAGGCTTCTGCAGGTGGGAGCAGTTCTCAGGTGAAAGGTACAGCCAACACTCACAGCAGGAGGGCCCTGGGTGTACCAGTCCTGCAACAGGGGTCTGGGCAGGTCACCAACAGCGTCTACCACATTCTACCTTCTCCACAACCTCTAGAAACTCTAAATTCTCCTCCCTTATTTAGGCAGAGGATTTAACATCCCCCTGTCCCCTGCCGCCCCCAGCTCCCCACTCCCAAAAGACACTTTTGCAAACCTATCAAGGTGTTCAGCAGAACACGAGGCAGACCCAGGCCTGGGTTGAGAAGGCAAACAGCAGCTGTTTTCCTCCCTAGATGGTGAGTACCTCGAAGGCGCTGACTCTGGCTCCCAACCCTTCTGCACTCACCTCACCCCAGCTGCAGCCATGGACATTTTTAATTTTTCTGGCAAAACTAAATGATTTCCCTAGTGAGCCCACCTTCCTGCACCGCTGGGTCCGTGGGCCTGTCCTGCGCGCCCAGCACTGTCGGGGGAGCGCCCCCCCCCAGGTGCCCTGCTCACCAGCCTGGCTCCATCAGCAGGTGATGCTGGCACTCCTGAAGGAATTGTGTAATCCTGAGCTGTGCAAGTTTATTTCCACTAAAAATACACCCTGAAACTGGGGCACGATGAAGGATTGCTGACAAATGGGGAACAGGAATGAAAAAAAGACTCCGAGGCCGTCTGATTCCTCACTGAGTCACCTCCAAACACTCACCACTGAGCTCAGCGCGGACCTTCTCCTCTCCTCACTGCCATCAATAAATGTTCTAGCAGTCTCCTGTGGCTCTGGGGGGCTTGTGAGTCATTGTTAGGAGACACCCCTGAAGTAATCCAACCCCTCCCTTTACCAGGAAGAAACAGAGGCGTGAGAAAGGAAATGACTTTGCCTGGGTCAGGGCACTGATCAGTGGTGGAGTGGGACCCTGAGTCCGTGTGTGTCTGGCAACCACCTCAGCACCTCCTCCCCATACCCCTGATGTCTGCAGCTCCTGCGGCACTTCCTAAGGAGGCCAGGGCGTCCTCGCTGCAGCATGAAGAATGCTTTCAGCTTCAAGTTACAGAAAACCAGATCAGTGGCTGCTTAATTGTAGGGTCATTAGTGCTTGCTTAGTGAGACAGTCCCATCAGGGCAAGAAGACTCTCTCCACTTGGCCATTCTCAGCATTTTGACTTTTCATCCTCAAGCTTATTGCCTCGTGTCACAAAACGGTTGCCACAGCTCTGGACATCAAGTCCTCATAAACAGTATCCAAAGCGAGAAGGAGTTACAAAATAAATAAATAAATAAAAAGGCTGCCTTCTCCCTGGGTAGCCCTCTCTTCTATGAGGAAGGGAAAACTTTCCTTACATCTCATTGGCCAGAACTGGGTCACATGCCCACCTCTATACCAATCACTGGCAAAGGGGAATGAGATCATCAGGCTTGGTTTAGGCCAATCAGGATTCACCTGGGTGGCTGGCAAACCCAGCCAGGGCTCTGTCTGCAGTTCCTCATCTGTAAAATGGGAATAACTGGCTTCTACCACATATAATGAGAATCGCTGAGTGAGTAACACGCTGTACCCCTGGGAGGCAGGAAAATTATTCTTGCAATTCAGAGAAGGATAAGGACTATAAAAATAGAACTGTTTGATCATTAGAGACGTGCCTTCCATGCAGAGATGAGCTGCAAGGTGTCAGTGAGAGACATCTGTGCTTACCACAGATGAACCTTCTTTGGTAGAATGATGCTGAGGAGGCAGCTCTCAGCAACACAGAGACTTCATGTTGAAGAAAGGACAAGAATAATTTGAAGAACTGGAAAGAAGGGAGTGGGGAAGGGACATGTGGCTTGATTCAGGGGTGCACAGGCAGCCCCCCATTGGGTGGGTTGGTGCCGGGGTGTGTTCGAGATCAGAAAGAGGGGCTGGGGGATTGGGAAGCTGCCTTCTGACTTCCTGGGAGGAGGCCCCCCCGGGCAGGCTTTGGAAAGTTCTAGGGAAAGGGTGGGCGAGCCACCGGGAGGAACAGGCAGGGAGGGCCGAACTGCGTGGCGGCCTCTGGGGCTCCTGGCTAGCGGGCTCGCGGGCTCGCAGGTGGGAGACCCCACGGTCAGGTGCCAGCACTGCCCTCCCAGTTCACCTCTGCCCACCCCCAATGACCCGGTTGGGTTGCTCCTCCCCAGAGGGGCCTCAGCTTTCCTGTCTGTAAAATGGAAGTTTGATTCACTTTGTTTTTCATTCTCTCTTTCATTCATTAGTCACTCATTCAACAAATACTTATCGACTCCTACGAATGCAGGGAGGCAAGTAATGTCGGAGTTAGTAGTTTCCTTGTTTGTAAGATGGAGACGGTCATCGGACCTGCCTCGTAGGTGTTCCTGTGGATTAAAGGAATGTACTACGTGTAAAGTGCTTATGACAGCGCCTGGCACGTAGTAAGCGCTCAGTGGATGTTAGCTGCTGTCTTTATATTCCATGGTACTGTGCAGACACCAGGGGTGCGACAGTGATGAATACAGCAAGAGGATGGCTTCGCCGGCACTTCCGGTCTAGTGCAGGATGAGGACATTGATCAAATAATCACCGGAAACAGAATAGCAATAAATGGTGGCAAGAGAGTTGAAGGGTCACAGGGTCCTACAACCACAGGACCAGGCCAGCTGCAGGGGTCAGGAAGGCTTCCCTGAGAAAGCAGCTTTCAGGCCCAGATCCAAAGGATAAAGAGGGTTCACTAGGGGAAGTGGGGGCATCTTCCAGGCAAAGAGAGCAGCTGTGTTCAAACCCTGCCGTGGGGGAATCACAGACTGCTGGGGGAAACGGAAGGCCTGAGGGTCACCCTGGCTTGGCCCTGGGCCACATCATAGACTTTGTGTTTTGTCCTCAAAGAAATGGGAAGCTATCGAACGGCGACCAGCAGGGGAATGACATGATCGCTGCTTTGTTTTAAAAAGAGATCTCTCAAAAGATTAGAAGCAAACTAAACATCCATCAATAAGGGACCAAGCCAACAAATTACAGAACATCCACACAATAGAAAATGCACAGCTATGTAAAATTAAAATGGGGGGAGCTCTTCCTGTAGGAAAGGGAACGGGGATTTAAGAAATGTTAACTGCACAGGGCCAGAGCAAAGCGGTATCCATCATAGGCTGCCACTGTGTGAAACACAGCAGGAAGAGAAAAAGGTACACACTCTATACGATCGTGTATCACAGAATCCCTCTGGAAGAATTCTTAAGAAGCTAGTATACTGTCTCCAAGAGAGAAACTGGGTGGCTGGGAAGAGGTGGGAAGAAACGGATGTGGTGGCGTGCGTCTGTGTCCCAACTGCTCAAGAGGCTCAGGCGGGAGGATCCCTCGAGCCTAGGAGTTCGAGACCAGCCTGGGCAACATATCGAGCCGCCTATCTCTAAAAACATTTTCAAAGAAGATGGGAAGGAGACTTTTCTCTGCATGTCTTTTTATACCTTTTTAATTTTGAGCCATGTTTTTTTACCAATTTAAATCAAATCAATTAATCAAAACATTAAAAATAAAGTGGCTCCTCTGGCTGCCACGGGGAGGACACCAGCTGGGCTGACAGGAGAAGTCAGTAGGTCAGCAAGGCACCTGCCAGGAGGTGGGAGCTTGGACTGTGGGGGGCAGAGAAGTGGATGGGGTAAACACATGCTCCCCTTTCCGTTCTGATTCTGCCCTTGTCTGAATGGGAGAGTCTGAGACAGGAGGGACGTTGCCCCAGGGAGCTCTCCTGCTGCCCTCCTTTGTCTGAAAGATGGTTGCTTTGTGGCAGAAGTGGAGTCCAAGAGAGAGAATGTGGGACCTGAACAAAATCAACAGGGACAATTTTAGGGGAGGACCGCTTGGCAGCCCTCTTCCCGCCGAGACTGTTTCCTGACTGGTCCCCTCCCTGGCAGAATTCTGGATGTCAGAATACTTAGGGGATCCATCTACCCGTAGTTGCAGGCAAACACGCGGTTCACTGGTACCCCACGTGGCATTCCCAGCTCACCCTGCCTTGGGCGAGCACTCCTACCTACAAGCTTATGCAAAACATTCCCCATGGAAGAGGCCAGTACTTTGACTTGAGCTTTGGGGAGTGTCGAAGGGAACAGTTGACTTGTGGTTAGAATGCAAATGTCCTCAGGAGAGGCAATGCACTAAGCTGTAATTCATTCAACCAAAGGACAAAGCAACTCTTACGAAGCCGTGAGCCACGTGGCTCGGTCGGTCGTACAAGGTGATGGTCAGAGGAACAGAGTTCACTAACCAAAAAGTAATTCCAGTTTGACAGTTTCTTATAAGCAGACACTATCATCTGACACAACAATTGCACTCTTAGGCATTTATGCAAGAGAAATGAAAATGTATCTCCACACAAAGACTTTTACAAGAATGTTCACAGCAGCCTTATTCATAACAACCAGAAACTGGAAACAACCCAAGCAAGAGTCCCTCCGTTGGTAAACAGACAGATAAATTGTGGTGGAAGAGCACAGGTGGAATACTACTCAGCAACAGGCAGCAACGTGGGTGACGCCCAAGTGAAAGAAGCCAGACACAAAAGGCTAATAACTGTGTCATTACACATGTGTGACATTCTGGAAACGGACAAAGCTATAGGAACAGAAATTAAATCGGGACAGGTTGAATTATCTTTAACGCAAATCGGTGGTTGCCAGGGGCAGCAGGGGAAAGAGAGGCCGACTGTCAAAAAAGCGTTTTGTATGTTGACTGCAGTGGGGGTCACGTGATGACGCGTTCATCAAAATTCACTGAACTGTACACCTAGAAAAGTGAATTGTGCTGTATGTAAATTATACCTCAATAAACCCGACTTGGGGGAAAAAACAACCTTCAAGTTCTTCACTTGTTTTTCTCAGTCTGTGAAGTGGCCAGGTGGTTTTGGGCCACTCTTCTTTAAAATCCCTTTTGTCTACCAACAGCCGGTTCCTCACCTCTCATCTCAGCCCCCGACTCAAAAAAGAAACTCCTCCCCTCCTTCCCCAGGTGGAGTCCCCTCCGTTCGTGTTCTTTGTCCCCCCGACCCCCGTCTTGCACTGGTAAAAAGCCCAAAGGCACCACCTGGGTGAGAGAGCAGGAGTCTTCCTGAGGGGGGGGACTCTGGGGAGATGAGGGAGGGGCTGAGTGGGCGGGGCTCTAAGCCCCACCTCCAATAGAACAGTTCCCCGCCAGCCCCGCCCCCTGAAAAGTGGTTCCGCTTAGCTAACAAAACGTTTGGGAAAATGCTGGCTCTGACATTCCTTAAGGTCCCTGTCAGTTGTGACATTCTATAGCGCAGTATCGGGCTGGGGAGATGCAAGAGGGGACGAATATATCTGATTTGTTCTAATTGAATCTTTTAATTTAATTCTCACAGCAGTCCCGTGAGGTGGGGACGAACTCAGATCTTACCTATGGGAAATGTGGGCTCAGGGAGGCGAAGCGACTTGCCCAAGACACACGGCCTGGAGAGGCAGGTCAGAGGGGGGCTCACCTTAAGCGTTAACTCCCCAGCGCCCCGCCCCAAGAGATGCTGCAGACATACAGCATGAGCAGAGGGAAAAGAGAGAAAGGAAAAGCATGAACGTTGCCAGGAGCAATGGCCCCACGCCATAAGAGAGGATGAACACGCGGATCCACGAACGGATTAAACCCATATTCACTCACTACCTCTCAACCCCAGGGTTTATGCTAGATGCTTTCACTCATATTAACTTACTTAATTTTCGTAATAAGCCCGTAAAATAAGTGTTATCATTTTCAAACTCCAACTTGGCAAACACATGCAGAGTGGGCTTATGATATGCCAGGCACTTTACTAAGCCCTGGGGATACAGAGATGAACAGGGTTTAAAGCCTGATTTAAAGCCCAGGGTGTGAGTCATGATATCATGAAATCATTGGGGATATCATTGTATCCCCAGCACCTAGCATAGTCCCTGGCACATAATAGGTGCTCAATAAATGTCCAATCAGTGATCCTGGCTGGAGTTTGGGCGGTACTTAGATAACTGGATGTAAGATTACTGGAAGAAAGTGCCAATTTGTAGAGCTTCGAGTCCAAGCGCATGATGTCACTGGTTAAACCATCTCTCTGCCTGAGTTTCCTCACCTAGAAAATGGACTGGAAAAATGGAAAATTTTCTACCTAATATCTAGGTAGAAAGCGTGGCGGCCTAAGTGTCACGTGAACCCTCAGTCTCAGCTGATTGGATGAGGGGCGGGTGCGCAACACGTAGGCAGCCAGCCCATTGGTCAGGGGCTTATGACGTAGCCATAAGCTACGTCAAAAAGATGAATCCAGCCTGTCAAACCCTCCCGGGGAGCTTGCGGAGAGTGAGGCCTGGGCGGAAGGAACAAAAGCGGTCATCTATGCACGTGCGCCCACAAAGGCTGGAAAGCTAGCTGGGTGCTTCGATTTCCTAGCTTCTGGAAACTACACGGTTTGGCTCGTGAGGCCACGCGTGCGCTTCACCTGGTGCGTTCGGTGTGCAGTGCGCGCTGGCGTCCGGCCTTTACCGATGAGGAACGCGAGCTCGCAGGGCAGGGCGACTCCGAGGCGGCCGATCTGGCGGGCAGATCCCAGTCTGTCTGGCTCTGGGGCCGCGCTCTGCATTCCATCCGGCTTCTAGTGTGTGCGGGCTCGCTAGGAATTCAAGAGAAAAGCTTGTTCGCTTTGTAGTTTAGTAGAAATAAAAAACATGTATTATGGAAAACTTTGAGATATGTTGGGCTGGGAATGCGGTACATTTTGTTCCAGCTTTTATTTAGTCTGTGGTTCGGATCCAGGCCCTGTGTACACAACAGCCGGGGCTCTGCGCCAGTGGAGAGCCCGGAGGTGGATGAGTAATGCCGAAACACGGGCAGCCCCGGGCCCTGCCAGCTTGCCTCGGGGACGCCTGACAGTCTTTTTCAGGCCATTAACTATTTTAGATATCCCAAAAAAACCTTTTTCTGTGAATATTCCTCAAAGTGGGTGTTCAGGAATTGGGGCTTTGATCTAAAGCTAAACTTGGCCCGGAAACAACTGTACACATTGGTACCTTCTTCCTGTAACTTTACATCCAGTTATCCTAGTGCTGCCCAAACTCCAGCCAGGATCATTCACTCGACATGTACTGGTCACCTGCTATGTGCCAGGGGCTATGCTAGATGCTGGGACACAATGGTATCCCCGTGATATTATGATATCATCATATCCCTATGTTCACGGAGCTTATATTATAATTTAGAGGGAGATATAGACATTAATTAATCATTTATGTAAATATAAAACTGCAAATTGCTGTCCATGGCAAGAAGATAAAGTCCAGAGTAGGACGATTGGTTATCAGAGATCTTAGTTTGGGGGTGAGTGGGTCGGGAAGGATGCTCTGAGGAACGCATGGCTCCTTCTGAGACCCAACGCCCACAGTCTCATGTCCCCAGTCCATCTCCCCACCCCGGCAACCATAATCATCCCTGTCCCTGAGCCTTCCCTGGGACCAGTGTGCTTCTGACACTCACACCTGACCACACCACTCTTCTGTGCCAGCATTTCCCTGTTGCCTACTGGCTAGAGCTAACCATCTTCACGTGGCCTCCAAAGTCAGGGACCCCAGGCCTGATGAGTAGCCTGTGCAAGAGCCTGGGGGTGTAAGAGGGAGAAGGTGGTCCCCAGGGGAAGTTCCAGAACACGAGGCACCATCTTTAGAGAGGGCATGTCCCTGCGCCCACATGCCCTCCTTCACTAAGCTCAACCAGGCCATGCCCTGAGCCTGCATGTAATTCCCCACTTCCACGGCCATCGTCGGGCTCCAGGCTTCATCGTACTGGGCTGGGCCACTGCAGCAGCCTGCTCCCTCCTCTCTCCCCATCCCTGGCCCAGACCTTCTTTTCCCTGCAGTGGACACAGCGCTCTGGACCCACGGATTCCCTGTGGCCCCATCACTCCCCCACTTAAAACCTGTCCATGGCTCCCATCACCTCCAATCACACGCTGGCCCGATTTCTCCACCCTGCACCATTTGGCCTTGGCCTCCCTCAGCCTCATCTTCAGCCTCTGGAATCCTGACTTCAACCGTAGGTATCCTTGGTGCTCCCCTAATGTCCCACCATCTCCCTGGAGGCCGAGGCTTCGCACTTCCTCCTCTCTCTGTGGGGCTGCTTGTCCTCTCTTGGCTCCCCCTGCCCCTCAGGACACAGACCTGAGCACCCCGCCTGGCTCAGGCGCCTCTGCTGGCCTCCTCCAGCACCGGGGGGCCCTTCGTGTTTAGCACAACGGCTCGTCATTGCCTGGGTACTTGCTGGCCTTCCCAACCAGACTGTGACATGAAAGGGCAGGACTGTGGCCCCCGCCCTGGCCACAGTGGCCAGTGCAAAAACAGGTGCAATGCAGGGGCCAGCAGTGAAGGAGGGCTGACGGGACTGATAGTTGGGTTGGTAGATGGGTGGACGGATCCGGGGCCTCATGGAAAGAGGGGCACACAGGTAGGCGAGATGGCAGATGAGTGGCAGGAGCTGAGGCAGCATGGGGGTAGCGGTAACTGGAGCGCTTGGATCTAATCCCAGCTCTCCCTCTCACTAGTCATGTGGCCTTGGGCAACCATTTAATATTTCTATGTCTTGGTGTTTTCATTTGTAAATGGAGATGGTAATGAGAGTACCTCGCTCGTGTGGTGGCCGTGAGAGTTAGATGAGTTGCTATAAGCACTACTAGTGATGCCTGGCCTGTCATGCATGCTCCATAAGTTGGAGTGATAGTTATGATTATGGTGGATGGAGGGACAGTAGGTGACACATGGGCGGGTGGAGGGGTGACGAAGGTGCATGGGCTGGCAGATGGAGGACCTGCCCTGAAGAGCTGGGGGAGGTTGGGCTGGACAGGGAGGGCTGATGGAAGCGGTTGGTGCAGACAGGGCCTGGGGCAGCTGGAGAGCACTGTGCCAGGAGGATGGGGCCTCCCCAAGGCGGGGACTGCCAAATTCAGGGCAGGGGTAGCCAAAAGGGAAGAAAGCACTGTGCTGGCACTTTCTTGCACAAATGGACTAAGTAGTGATTCTGGTGCCCATTCGAGAGGGCGCAGAGTAACCGGCCTAGAGTTACGCAGCTGGGGAGGGGCTGCGGGCTGCCTGGCTGCAGAGCACGCGCCCCTGTCCCACATTGCTGCTCCTCTGTGAACGGCACACTCCACTGGGGCACACGCTGGGCCCGCTGTGGTCCCTGGCATGTGTCTTCCCTTCTCCCAGGGCTGCCCGGGTGGGAAGGTGAAGGACTGTCTGAGAGGGAGGCAGGGGACCGTTAGTCTGGGGACGGGAAAGAAAGGTGACCTGATCTCAGACAGCAGAGTTTCTGAGCTGGAAGGGACTTGAGACATGGTACTGGTGCCAGTGTCATAGAGAAGGTGTCGAAACCAGATCTAGACGTTGGCAGAAACTACCTGCAGCTGCATCGATGAGAACCTCCTGGGGAGCTCCCATAGCTCCCTCCAGCAGATAAGGCGTGCGGGCTACGATCAGGTATTGGCTGATTGGGCTGGGCCAGCTGAGAAGGAAACCAGCCGACTTCTCATCAGAGGGGTGGAAAGGAAGCTGAGTGGGGAACAGGTGGCCTGGTTCTCCACCTCCCTCACCCCGATCCACCACTGACGTGCAAGACTGTGGGCAAAGAGAAAAAAATTCACCTTTATCGGAGACCTAACACGTGCTCTGCACTGTCCAGCACTTTCACAGATGCGATCTCCCTTTATCCCCCCAACAATTGCATTACTAGCCGCATTTCACACGTGGGGAAACTGAGGCTAGGAGACACAAATGACATGCCCAAGGTCCCACTGCCAGGAAGTTGAAGAACTAGATCCAAACCAAGATCTGTCTCCAAAACTGGAGCTACAACATGCACTCTGCATGCTCCTCCCTGTTTCTGGGCCTCAGTTTCCCCATCTGCACAGTAATAAGGTTTCTGATGAGCTGATCACTAAGGGCTCTGCCCAGGCTGGAGCATGCTCTCAGAATCAAATGCATGAGCAAGAGCAAGGCACCTATTCTGTGCCAGGCTCCATGCTGGGCACTCAGGACAGGAAGATTAGAAGACCTGGTCCCTGTCCTCAAGAAGGGTGCCATCTGTGGGGGACAGAAAGTCACAGGAATAATCCCAGTACCATGAGGCAAGTACATGCTGAGTTCTCCCAGGCGCCCAGCCCGATGGCTGTCAATGGGGAGACGATGAAGAACGTGAGTTTTGACAACAAGGGGTTTATCCTCCCTGTGGATGTGGCTGCATCCGGGCCAGGGGCCCACCCCAGCCCCTGACCCCCAGGGATGGGGTTAGCCCTCACTGTGCACCGTCCTTCATCGCCCAGGCAGCCTATGCATCAGCCAGGATCCCTCACCAGCCTCATCTTCCGGATGAAGACAACACTGAGGCTCAGAGGAGGTAAGTAGCTGACCCACTGTCACGGGCCTTGGAGGAATAGGGAGAGGAACAGTAAGCCCTCCTATGCCTTTGCCTCCTTCCACACGCTGCCCCCTCAATCCCTCAAAACTCAGAGGAGATCCAGAAACACTCAACGCTTGGCACCCTGTGAGTCAACACTGGCAGACTCAACCACAGAGCAGACGGAAAAGGCCTCCTGGAGGAAGCGGGGCCTCCTGCTGGGTCCTAAGGTTGGTGTGAGAGTTGGCTGGAGTGAAGCAGGAATCCCAGGCCAAGGAACGGCATGTTCAAAAGCCCAGGGGCCCGAGTGAGCTTCTGAGCAGTGGTTGGAGCAGAGAGTACACTTGAGGCAGGAAGCACATCTGGGGCAGGAAACACACCTGGGACAGGGAGCACACCTGGGACAGGGGCACACCTGGGATAGAGAACACACCTGGGACAGGGAACACACCTGTGATAAGAAGCACACCTGGGATAAGGAGCACACCTTGGACAGCGGGCACACCTGGGAAGAGGGCACACCTGGGAAGACGGCACACCTTAGACAGGGAGCTTACCTGGGATAGGGAGTACATACAAGGCAGAGACAACACCTGAAGCAGGGCACACACCAGGGCGCAGGGCAGAGATGACACGCCTGGGGCAGGGAAGGGCGAGGGGCTGGGAGCAGGCTCGGGGCCACCTGGCTTTCCAACGACTCGAAAACCAGGCCAGGTTTGCAGAAGATGGACTCGTGGAGGGTGCAGAGGAGGGTGCGGGTGCCGCACCAGGACTTTTCATCCAAGAGTCTGGGACAGAGGGCTCGGCGGACCTCACTGTTTGATTCGGATGGTCACTTTTCCTTTCTCAGCTCATTCCCTTCTCAGGAGATTAGAATCTCCGAGAGTCATGAAGTCCTGACATTTATGACTCGGGGTTGGAACGACCTTTCAAAATCAGCAGCACACGGAGGAGAGCCGTGGGTGTGGGGCCACGGGCCCTGGCTGGGCAGCCTGAGGCCTCGGGACCCTGGCGGAGGAGGGGTGGAGGCTGCTCTGGTCCCAGCTGTTCCAGGCTGATGGGCCACCTGCACCCAGGGGGCATAAGAGACAAGCCCGAAAGGGCACCCCACCCCTGGAGAAGTTCACCCCTCCCTGTGCCTGGCTTCACTTCCTGCCCATCCTCCTGGCCCGGGATCGAGGTGTTTTCTCTCCCCTCCCGTAGATACCTCCTCCCAGCCCTGACAGCTAAATCTCACCCCCTGGGTCTCCCTGTCTCCCAGAGGCTCTCTCTGGTGCTATTCCAGGCACTTGGAAGGGTCTGAACAAACCAGCAGGGATCCCTCTCCCCATGGCAGAGATGGACAATAAACGGAGTTGCAGAGAAGGTGACATGTGCTATGGAAGACAGGACAAAGCAGGGTCGGCACGGGGGACGGGGCAGCTGCAACTCTAAATAGGCCTCACGGAGGTGACGTCTGAGCCGAGACGTGAAGGCTGGTTTTCAGGC
The DNA here is from genome assembly GCA_963574885.1 of Lepilemur ruficaudatus. Classification (NCBI taxonomy): domain Eukaryota; kingdom Metazoa; phylum Chordata; class Mammalia; order Primates; family Lepilemuridae; genus Lepilemur; species Lepilemur ruficaudatus. The sequence continues at coordinate 19,119 of CAUYRT010050879.1, read as the reverse complement.
TGGCTCTGCGCCGCAGTAATTTACCCTGCGAGGCTGCTATCGTACAGATGCGGAAACTGAGGCTGAGAGGGTGGAGGCCTAGCCCGAGGTTGCTCAGCCTGTAAGTGACGAACCCAGGATTGGAACCCAAGTCTGCCCAGTCTGAACCCACGTGGGGAAGCAGAATACTGGGGGTTAGAGAGAGGACACCAGAGCCCGGGTGACCAAGAGCCCAATCTCAGTGTGGCCACATCTTAGCTGAGCCTCAGGCTCTGGGCCTCAGTTTCCCCATCCATAAAGTGGAGCGTGGCAGAGCCTGCCTCCCAGGGTAGTTGAGAGGATTAGACAATGCAATGCCATGAAGTGCTTACTCAGTGCCTGGCACCAGGCACCCCAGAGGAGTGACAGATCACCACCCCGTCATCATCATTTCCACTGTGCCTCATCTGCCCGCCCTGCACCCCAGAGTCTCCCAACGCGGGTGCCTGGCTGTGGCCTGCACCAGCTGACCAAGCCTGTGTCGCAGGGCCGGATTTGAGCGGGGGACCTTGGTTGTGGGCAGGTCCCCTGGCGCTGTCCCCCCTCCTTTGCTCGTTTGCTTCTCTCTCTCCAGCCTGATGAAATACGCACAAGCTGGCAGTGGCATTGCCACCGGCAGGCAGCCGCCCCCCAGGGAGGCTGATGGATGGCCCTGATTATGCTGCCCTGCGGGGGGAGAGCAGCAGCCACCCACTCAGGTCAGAGCCCTCCTCCCGGCTCCTTCAGCCGCCCTGTCTGGCGTCCCTCGCCCTCCCAGGTACCGCCAGGGTTCCCAGCCCGAAGGAGCTGTCTGTGTCACTCCTTGGTGCCTCACTGCAGCCTGTAGTGGAGAAAGGGCAGGGATCTGTTTGCAGATGATGGACGGATGGACAGAGGCCCTGAGACAGGGAGACACCTGCCAAGCGAGTGGCTGCATTGGGACCAGAACCTTCCCATTCCCCAGTGCAGTGCGGCGCTTGCACCGGCCAGGCCAGAGCCTGTCCGCTCCTCAGGGGCACTTGTGATGACCTGGGGAGCAATGTAGCTTGGGGGTTCTGAGCTCTGCCTCTCGAGTCTGGGGCCTGAGTTTGAACCCCAGCTCTGCCACTCAGGCGCCCTTGGAAAAATTAGTTAACCTCTCTCTAAGACTCAGTTTTCCCATCTGTTAAATGGGATGATGTTCCTGCTGCCTCCCAGACCTGTGGCTGCGTTGGAGTCACAGTCTCTGAGGAATACAGCACCTCCCTGCCCTCCCCTCTCTCCCCTGCCCATGCTGTACCTTCCCCCTGGCCTGCCTCTCCCCCTCCTCACCTGGTGGGCCTCAAATATCCCCTCCGCGGGGAAGCCTGCCCTGACCCCCACATTTCTCCATGGGGCAGGCCACTCCCAATTTGGAAACACCACTAGGTCTGAACCCTGCCTGTGTCATGGCCCAGGCCCCAGGGCGCAGCTGGCCTTCACTTGTCTGCTACCCCATCCCACAGCGGGCCCCTAGCGAGCCCAAGTCCCAACCGGACCCTCTCCCTGGGGCTGCGGTGGCTGGCAGGGTGCCGGCCAGGGCAGGGGCTCACCGAGATGAGGGAGCTGGGCACTGAGGAAGCAGCCCACAGAAGCTCCGGGCTTTACGCCTCCCACGGGTGTCCGACTTTCCACGGGGGACTGGAAGTCATGAATTGTTTTGCACAGCCTTGAGGACAGATCAGCAATGGTGGACTTTTGGGACAAACGACAGTGTGGAGAAGAGACGTTTAGACTGCTGAGGCTCTAGGAGTCCCCAGATCCTATCCTGCCAAAGCTGCCTGTGTCCACCAGGCATCAGCCCTTCCGTGGCAGGATGGATAAAGCCTAAATGTTGGCACCACCAGCTCCAGCCACATCTTCCCCAAATCCCCTTGCCCCCCGTGTTCCCCTGCCATGCACATATTCCCATATTTTTGCTAGACTGGCTTTAGATGTCCGCTCTGTGCTAAGCCCTCCTGCCTCAGGGCCTTTGCACAGGCTCTTTCCTTAGCCTGCGATGCCCTGTTCTCACCTGCTTGCCTTGTCTACATCTCATTCTCTAAGTCTCCACTGAAGTATCACTTCCTCGAAGATGCCCTCCCTGGCCCCTTAGACTAGGTGAGCCTCGTCTCTCTGCACCCCCAGCACCCCAAGATTTTCTTCCATGGCACCGATCACGGTTTGTAATCGCACATTTTATTCATGTGTACACCATTGTTTGCACCCTGCCAGAGCTGTGGCCAGGAGCATGGACTCTGGGGTCACACTGCCTGGTTTACAGAGGGTTTACCTCGCACTGGCTGTGTGAGCTTGGCCAAGTGACAGCGTCAGTTTCCTTGGCTGTAAAATGGGTCAATAAAAGTAGACACTCAGGCACTGTCATAAGAGTTAAATGGGCTGATACAGTGAAACACTTAGGGAAGTGCATGGCCCTGGGTGGTAGCTTAGTGCCTGTCTCCTGGATTGTTCCTGTCTGTCGCCTACGTCTGCATGCGAGCCCACGAGGGCAGACGCTGCGCCAGTTTCGTGCACTAACTTAGCCGTGAGCCCCGCCTTGGCACACAGAAGGCACCCAGTAAACAGCTGTTGGATGATGGATGCATCTGTGAGCCACGCAGGGAAGTGTTTGTCACGGTTTTCAGTTTTAGAGCGTTTTATAATGTGAAGGGGTTTTCTGGACTCCCTTCAAGTATTCATTAGTGAAGGAAAATAATATCACTAGGTTCCCAGGAGTTCAGTGATGCTTTTAATTCAATTTTACATTTGGTCTCAACAGCCTCACTAGGCACTTGGAAAAGAGTCTCCTTGAGGGGCTAGCCTGTCCCGGTCGAGTCCGCAGACTCTGCGCTGGGGACAGCAGGGTCCAGGTGTGCATGCGCTGGGCTGGAGGCTTCTGCGAGACATCGAGGAGGGTGTCGCGTGGGCTGGGACCCAGGAGGGCGGGCACCCGAGACCTGGGGATCGCCAGCTCAGACGCGGAGTTTAAAGGCAGGGGCTGCATGAGGTCACAGGGGTGAGCACGCGCAGGTGCGGAGGGGAGAGGGCAGGGGACGGGGGCCTGAGATCAGATCTCCTCTGTGTGCTCACGGAGCGACCCACAGAGAAGGAGAGACGGACGATGCAGGAACCAGAGGGCGAGGGCTCCGGAAGGCTGCGGGAAGCACTGCCCCTCCGTGCAGGCCCAGGCTGTCTGTCGTGGGGGTGGAGCGGGGGGCGGGGGGGGGGACACAGCAGCCCTTGGAACAGGAGGGTGGATTAAAATAATCAATCCGTGTAAAGGACACAGCCCCGTGCTGGCACGTGGAAGGCTCCCGATCAGAGTCTGTTCTCCTCCATCTGCTGCCGGGGAGGCCTGTGAAGGAGGCTTCTCACCAGGAGCCCGCAGATGGCTCACGTCTTCGGGCCTCCCGTTGGCGGAAGGAGACCGACGACGCGTGCCTGCGACGCCCACCGTGTCCCACCCCTCCCTGCTTATTCTGGGAGTCTGTCTCCTCCCTCCCCCTTCCTCACCGCAGAGCAGCACCCCCACACCGGTCACTCTCTGGGGGCCACGGGGCAGCCCTGGCCGGAGTCTGGTTGGAGCTTCCGGGCCGCTGGCGTCTCCCCTGTGACGCTGTTATGAAACCTGGCAGATTGCCGGCAGCCTGGAAAGGACGGGTGGCCGGGCCTGATAGCAGAGGCATGGGGCCAAAGGAACAAGAAATCAAAACAAGCCGATAATTTTTAATTAAACCAAGTCAGAAGGCCAACCACTAGAAGGACCACGCCGGCTGTCCAAAAATCAGAGCAGCATCGCGGGTAATCAGGATCCCAGAGAACGCAGGCATCTTAGAATCCCGGAGTCATCTCCGAGTCACAGGATCTTAGAGAAACAGCCTTTGACAGTGCAGAGTTGAAATTCTTCAAATCACAGAGCCTTAGATTTCCAAAGGATAAAAGGTAGTGTGGTCTAATGGTTAAAAAAAGGGACTGGATTTGAATCCTGTGTTCACCAGGTCACTAGCTGTGTGACCTTGGGCGAGTAACTTACCTTGTCTGTGTTTCAGTTTTCCCTACTGCAAAATCAAAGTAGGGCTGTTGTGAGAATTCAGTGAATGACGTTATTTCATGCCTTTAAGCTGATATATCTTAGAAGCAGAATCTTCCAGGGGTCTTGACTCTAGCTACTTGTTGCATCTCTTATAGAGCATTCCCAGCAGATTCTTGTCATCTCTGAAAGCAGAGTTCACAAAACAGCCAATTCCATTTGTATTAATAAGTAGCTCTGATTGAGCACTGCGGCTGTCTTCCTGGGGGCGTGCACCCATCCTGGGACCAGCTGTGCCCTGCATTATTGCTCCCCTTCTTCCGCAAGGCCGATTTGCATAAGTGAAACTGATCATCAATGCTGGCAACCTGCACCAGCGAAGGCCTCTGGCTAAGTCCTGCTGATGGGCTACGCAACTGTGTAAGGAGGCCTCTGTCACGCACACTTAAGACCGATTTATTCATTCTTTCATTTGTGGATTCAACAGTGCCAGGCTCCGGTCCAGGTGCTAGGGAAACAGTGATGGGCAGATCCAAGGTCCCTGCACTTAGGGAGCTTACAGCCTCAGATGCCAATTAAACAAGCAATGGCACTAAGGGTGAGAAGGGACCGAGAGGGGCAGCACAGGGCCCCTGGGGGCCCCCCAGGTTCTGGGGTGAGGGCAGACAGGAGGACTAAGTTCTATTCCCTTCCAGTTTTCTGTGTAATTGTGAACACATTTCTTAGCTTCTCTGAAGCTTGCATTCCCAAACGACCAGGGAGAGGTCGGGTATGGTGGTTCATGTCTGTAATCGTAGCACCCTGGGAGGCCGAGGCAGGAAGATCGCTTGAGCTCAGGAGTTAGAGAACAGCCTGAGCAAGACGGAGACCATGTCTCTACTGAAAATAGAAAAATTGCCCGGGTGTGGTAGTGTGCACCTGTATTCCCAGCTACCCGGGAGGCTGAGGCAGGAGGATCGCTTGAGCCCAGGAGTTTGAGGTTGCTGTGAGCTAGGCTGACACCACAATACTCTAGCCCGGGCAACAAAGTAAGACTCTGTCTCAAAAAAAAAAAAAAAAAGTGATCAGGGGGAGAAAAGCTCTAGAGACTAAGAAAAGTAGCCCTGCCTATCCCACAGGACAGAGGGCAGCTCTGAGAGACAGCAGAGCAGGCAATGTGTGGTCTGCCCTCTACCCCATGAACAGAACCTCTTGGGTTGAACCGCACACAACTCAGGAGCTGAATCCCAATTGGTTTAAGGTGATCATGGCAGTCTCTGTCTTTAGCCCCTATTTGGTCTGGAGTGGGCACGTGGTCCAGTTCAGAGTGATAACAATATAAAGAAGACACTCTAGAGGGTGTGTGGGCAGTGGTGGTGTGATTTGAGGTGAAGATTTTCATCCCTGATGGAAGAGAAAGCCAAGTGAAGAGAAAGCTCCTTTGCTCCCATCCTCCTTCCCTATTTTGGACACTGTTGTGTGAGAATGTGGTGCCTAGAGCTGGGGCAGCTATTTTGTGACCATGAGGTGTCAAGCTTGAGGATAAGCACCAACATGCTGAGGGGGCCAGAGTGGAAGGGTTAAAAGGACCAGGATGATGATGACATTGTTAAGCTGCAGAATCAACATTAGGACAAGCTACATTGGATATCTTGCTAAGTGAGCAATAGATATCCTTATAGGTCAAGCTACTGATAGTTGAGTTTTCTGTTATCACAGCTAAACATCCTTTCTTTACTTTCCCAGTTCCTACTCAACCTTCTGGAGCCAGGTAAGCTTATCTCCTTCACACAGTCATTCAATAAATGTTTGCTGACTATCAACAAATATTTATTGAGCACCCATAGGGCCCCTGCTCTGTTTTAGGTGTCAATCTAGTGGGAGAGAGACAAAAATAATGAATAAATTGATTACAAATTGTGGCGAGTTTTATAGATTCAACAGTGGGGTGCTGAAATAAAGAATGAACCCTTTGATAGAGCAGTCAAGGAAGGCCTCTCTGAGGAGGTGACATGTAAGCAGAGACCTGAGCGAGTGCAAAGTGCAGGGTAGGGAGGTTGCCAGGCAGTGGGGATGCACTGGGCAAAGGTCCCAAGGTAGAAATAGCTTAGCATGTTTGAGGGACTGGACGAAGCCCATGTGGCTGGACAGTGGAGAGCGAGCAGGAAACGATGACACTTGCTAGAGGACATGGGGAGAAGGCAGAGCCAGACTGCACGGCAGGACCAGGAGTTTGGGCTCTATTTTAGGGGCCGCCACCAGGAGAGTTTAAGCCGGGAAGTGGCACGGGCTGATTTCTGTTTTAAGAACATCCCTGCATCTGCGTTGTGGGGAACAAGCTTCCCGATCCTCCCCTGGGCTCCCTCTGCCCTCGCCTGCTTTAATCCTCTGCAGATCTGCTGCCACTCCTCCTGCCACGGCCGACTCTTCCCGACCCTCAGCACCCAGCTCGGTGGCTGACGCCCCACTCCTCCCTGAGCAGTCAGCGTCCGGCAAATCCTTCCAGGTGCCCTGCCAGGAACCAGGGGCAGCAGCCTGACAGCTTGCTCCAGGAAGTGACCTTGGCCACACACGGCAGGCAGGGGCCACCGGGAACCAGCACCAGGTCTGGGTTTGCTCAAAGTTTTATGACCGTGCCTGTGTCCAGGAATGGACAAGCCGGGTGGGTCTGTCCCCCGTTAATGTCATCGAGCTGGGCTTCTCCTTCCTGCCTTGGCTGCCCTCTGCCACCTCCAACTCCTCCTTCTTTGACACAGGCAGGCTGTCCAAGGACACAGGGAGGGAGGACAGAAAAAGAACTTGTTCCTTATCTCAGAAAGCAACACTGAAACCCCTTCATGTCTCTACCAGCCCTCAGGCTTTGTGGGGAGGGGAGACTCTACCACCTCCCAGAAGCATGTCCTGGTTAGCAGCTGGCAGCCTCTGCCATCAGAGCAGAGCATGTCTGACGGCTCCGGGACCCTGCGCGTAAATCATCTGATGGGGCCCCGAGAGAGAAATTTGGCTCCAAGTATCCTGGTCTCCTCCCTCTGCAGCCTGGTCACGTCCTTCCTCCTGTGACGTCCATTGCTGCGGACTGTATGTTTCAAACACCAAGTCTCAGCATCCTGGAACACCAAGAGCCTTCAGAGATCAACACAGGCCTGCCCAGCACCTAAAGGATATGAGTCACACCCCAGCCAGTCGCCCTGGCTGAGCAGAGCCACAGTTCTCAGTATGGGGACAGGTGGGGGGCCGCAGAGCTGCGTGACCCCCTCTGAGAGTCTGAGTCGGACCCTTCTCCCCCAGCACGGGGTCTCTGGGTGGGCAGAGGCGTGGTTAAAGGCTGGAGCTCCAAGCCAGGCTGCCTGGGTGGGAATCTCAGCTCCCCCACGCACTAGGAGGACATCATAGGCATGTGCCTCAGTTTCCACCTCGCACAATAGATAGGATAATAGACCCTACTTCAGGGGTTAGAGAACTCTGACCTGTCACAAGCGCAAAGCAGGCCTGCCCCGCAGCAAGTGCCCATGAGGAGGCGGCTGCTGTTGCTATTTGCCGCTGCGGCTAAAAGCCGGGAAGGGTGGTCCTCACCCAGGGCCACCCAGCCAGTCTGCCGCAGGTGCAACCGGTCCCAACTTCCAGACCGGTGCTCTGTCCCTGAGCTCACCGAGGCTTTGGATGTTTGCAGACACTTTTCATCACCATTTTGGGGGAAGCGTTTTCAAGGCATAGAGCAGCCACCTGTGGCCATCGACAGACTCACGCCATCTCCCCAGGGCCGCACGCAGATTATATCACAGACAGATACTTCAGCACTATGTCCACATAGTCACAGAAATGCTGAGACACTGACCATCACGGGAGCACACGTACGTGTACTTGTGCACGCGCGCACACACACACACACACACACACACGTGTCGCACATGTGCTCTGCACCCCCAGGACCCAGGCCTTCTCCCAGACCCCACCTCCTGCTCTGCTCTCTTTCTGTCCCTCTCCTCCTGCCGTTCCTCTCCCTCCCCACACACTTATTCATGGCTATTTTCCCAAAGTCCCCAGCCTGTCACTTGAATGGAGGGTGATGTTGGCAGCTCTGGCTGCCAGCCGGAAACCAAAACCCTTGTTTGCAGCAGCGTCCTGGCCCACCTGGATCACTGGGCAGCCACGGGCTGGGGGTTCAGCAGCAGCAGCTCGGAGCCGGGGCCTCCCACTGGGGGCTGCCTTCTCCCTCCTGTTCCCCCCCAGGACCCTCAGAATGTCCCAGCCCAGGGCAGCGGGGGGCTTCGGCCAACCCTGTAGGGTAGGGAAGCTCAGCGAGACTCGTTCTTTGGAGCCCCTCATGTTGTAAAAAAGATCAATCCTGGCCGAGCGCGGTGGCTCACACCTGTAATCCCAGCGCTTTGGGAGGCCGAGGTGGGGGTGTGGGGGATCGCTTGAGCCCAGGAGTTCAAGACCAGCCTGGGTAACACAGTGAGAGCCTGTCTCTACAAACACATTAAAAATTACCCAACTGTGGGGGCCCGTGCCTACAGTCCCAGCTACTCGGGTGGCTGAGGCGAGAGGATCACTTGAGCCCAGGAGTTTGAGGCTGCAGTGAGCTACAATGACACCACTGCACTCTAGCCTGGGCGACAGAGCAAGACCCTGTCTTAAGAAAAGAAAAAAAGATCAATCCTCACTGTCCTGCAGCAGCAGGGCTGGAAGGTCCCTCCCAACCTTGTAGTTCAGCTCCTGCCTTTTACAGATGGGAGACTGAGCCTCAGAGAAGGGATGGGATTGCCCAGGGTCACACAGCAGGACCAGCTGGAAGCCAGGCCCCTCGGCCCCCTCCCTGGCTCTCTCCTCAGCCTCATTCTGAGGGTCCCAGGGCTGATGACACCCTGCCGGGGCACCAGCCCCTCCCGAGCCGCCCCTCCCGGCCTCATGTGGGGCGGGCAGGCTGTGACTCCCCAGGCGGCTCTCTGTGATGGCCTCCAAAGGCAGAAACCTTCCCAGAGCCTGTTGGGGACCCTCAGTGACTTTCTCTCTTTCCTTCCTGTTTATTCAGCCCCTTGGGAAGGAGCCTCCCACCCCCCACCCCACGCAGGGAGAGAATATATGGGAGAAGGAAGAGAGAAGCGGGGAGAGAGGGGTGGGGGGAAGAGGAGTGTGGGCTGATACAAGCAGGCAAGGGACAGCAAGGGAGAGGGGCCGTCCAGGAAAGACCAGCACAGCACACGCACTGTGTGACAGAGAAAAAGACAAGGGTGTCTGAGCCAGCACCGGTTCTGGATGAGGGGCCCGTCTGGCGAGGACCTACTTGTCCAGGGGAGACCCCTGAACAGTCCTCTGCTGAGCTTGGCAAGGAGGTCCCAGGTCCCAGGTCACTCCCAGGCAGAGTGACAGCTGGAGATGCTGTGCCAGGGAACCTCCCGCCCCCCTCAGGGTCCCCCTGGAGGGGTGGCTGTGTGTATGCAGCAGGGGCTCTACGAATGCTGGTTGGACACCAGGCAGGAAACAGCTGGGTCCCTGGGCTCTCGCCCGGCCCTCTGACCGATGCCACGCCTGGCTTTGAGCAAGATGGACCTGCTCCCCAAGCCTTGGTTTCCTCCTTTGTCCAGTGAGGGGACAGAATGGCGGTGGCTACGGTGCCCACTAGTGCCAACAGCCCAGGGGTTTGTGACTCTAAAGGTCACCTGGTTATAGGTCAACTCAGTACATTAGCCTTGGCCTCCTCCCCCCAACTCCTGGGTGCATGCTTGGAGAAGGACAAGAGGTCCCCAATATTTCATGTTCCCACACCTCTCCCCACTCCTGGGGGCCTGATGTCCGGGACAGCATCAGCCCACAGCTGAAACTCAGCCGCTTAGTCAAGCTCTGCCCCCACCCACTCTCAGGTGGACTGAAGGTTTCCGAGAGACAAGCAGGAGAGGACAGACACCGCTATGTCAAATGCCTTCCCATGCATGGGAGAGGCGACATCACCCCTGCAACACACGTGGGGAGGGAATGGAGCCACACTCACCCAAGTCCATACCCCTCAGGGCTGGTGATGGGGACGGGGACCTTATTAACCTGTTCTCTCTACCTCTGGGTATGTTTGGCAATTTCCATAATAAAATGCCAAATAACAGCAAAAATTAAAAATGCTCCTCTCTGAACCGCCTGTGGAATGCACAGTAGGTAGTCAAAGAAACAACCCTTGCTCTAAGGATATAATGATACCCCCTGGGGAGGCTTAGAGGAGCTATTTCTCCAGGATTTACCCAGGTGTGTGTAGCAACACAATGGATGATCGAAACACTGTTTCTTTCTGCCCTGTTTACACAATCACGCCCCATTCTCAAGTGAAGTTACTTGGATACTTTCAAGGGTTAGAACATTCCGAGTGTGTATTTAGCACTCTGTACTAATGAACACATCTTGATGGTGTCCTTTATCTCTGTGCTGTGTGTATGGCTTTTCTCTTGTTTCAATTAAGTGTGTCCAGAGAATTACTAACTTACTATTTTTGAAAGGGGAAAAGCAAAGTCATTTTGGTCAAATAAATATTTTCACTAAGTTAAAACCTAATCCCCCCCCCCAACCATCCCTCCACCCTGCCTCCTACTCTGCCCTTCTCCCTCCCGCCTGCGCCCCCCGGCAGACCCTCCCCTACAGCAGGCTCACCCCTGCCCTCAGCTCCTGCCCTGCTCCACACCCAGGCCTGTCACCCCCACGCTGGACAAGGACTCAGCAAAGACTGCACCCTCCCCAAGAAGAATCACGGGGCCACAGGACTAGGCCGGGGATGGAGGAGGCTGGTCACAGTGAGTCCGGACCTGCTCAGCCCCTGTAGAGAACTGTCTTGCCCCGTGGGAGCAGTTGCGTTGGGAGCAGTTTGGGGACCAGGCCCCTCCATGCCCACGAGATCTCACCCAAGGGGACTGGGCCCCTGTCCTGGCTGAGCCCAGGCCCAGGCTCGTTCCAATAACCTGGCCCCAGAGCTAGATGGGATGGGGACTAAGGACCCTCAAAGAGGTGCCTGGCTTAGTAGAGAAGGAATTCTCACCCTCCCTGAGGAAGACACCTTGTTCAAAGTCACAGGGCAGAGTCTGTGGAGATCGGACTCTGATCTGACCGGCCTCTCCCCTGCAGAGAAACTTGCGGTGGCTCCCGCTGCCCGCAGGACAAGGCCAGGTGCCTGACACTCCAGCTGCCAGGACCTGCTCCTGCCGCTCACCCCTCCGGACCCCAGTGGCCTCGCTAGCCCTGCACCTCCCTCCTCCCCTCCATCCTTCCCCAGGTGGCCCTAACTGCCCGTCCATGACGCAGCCCACGGTCCTCTCCAGCGAGCCTTCCTGACTCCTGTCCCCTTGCCCAAGTGGCAGAGCTGGGGTTAAAAGAACCCACACCCCTAACCACTGCACGCTGCTGCCCCAGCGGGGACGGGGAGCCGGATGGAGACTGGTCTCCTGATGCCCTCGCTCACTCCCTGCGCCGCAGGGCAGAGACGGTCTGCAGGCGGATGGTGGCCGGAAGTCCAGAGGGGGTAGGCAGAGGTGGTGTCCCAGGGCCCTCTGCCTAGTCCTCCATCACTCTGGTTCTTGAAAACCTCAGAGAGGAGGTAAGTTCTAGAACTGGACTTGGGCTGGAGGAAAGGGAGAGTCCTCCTCTTCCCTCTCATCACACCTGTGCTTTCCTGAAGGCCAGGCCAGGACCACCTAGGGAAGAACGTTTGCCCTGAGCTGAGGACGGGGCCCAGACTCTGTCCTCCCCACCCCAAGGCTTGTCCCTGCCCAGCCCTCCACTCACCTCCCTTGGCTGTGCCCACGAGGCTGCCGACCCCGGCTCTCCCTCCGCCTGTGTGCCCACTGTCCCCCTCTGCATCTCTGCTGGGAGCCTGCCACGTGAGAGGGTCAGAGGGCATTGCAGACGAGAGCGTGGGCTCTGCAGCCAGCCCTGCTGGGTTTGGGTCCTGCCTCTGTCACTTGGTACCTGTGTGACCTCGGGCAAGCAATGTGACCTCTTTCTGCCTCTGTCTGTTCGTGTGGGAGATGGGACGATACTATTCCTACCTCAGAGGGTTGTTGAACAAGTGAGGACACACCAGGTGCAAGTGTGTCTGGCACATTATCAGAACATCGCAAGTGTTGGCCGTGCTCACTGGGCACCAGGCGCCAGGCTCAGCTTTCATTCCCAGCTCAGCTAGCTAGGTGTCCCTGGGCAGGTGACAGAATCAGAACCTCTATTTTCTCAGCTGTTAAATGGGCACAGTCATGGTACTGCTTGTAGTCCTGGACACAGGGACGGCACAGTGGTGGCCATTCTTAAGATGATACCAGCGACAGTAACGTGCTTGCCCTCAAGATGCTACGGTCAAGCCAGGCAGCAGACAAGTCGCTGGCCTCTCCTGCTGCAGCCCAGTGGCTGCTGCCCCAGAGCCTCTGGGACAGTGTGAAGGAAGGGCCACCAACCTGCCTGGCAGGTGTAGAGTGACTCACACGTGCAAAGGCCCAGAGGAGAGAGGACACAGCACAAGCAAAGGATAACAGGACGCCCCTCTCTGGAGCATCTGACCCCAGAGGCCTCTTACCCTCCCCGGGATCCTCTAAGGGAGCTGGGAAATGGCCAGAGGTGGCAGCCCTGTGTCACCAGAAGAAGATAGAACTGGTCATGTCCTAATCATCTCCAACGAGAGGCCCTTAAGGAGACACTCTCGGGGAAGAAGGAGGCAAAACACACACAGAAAACACACTGGCCCTGAATCTGGAGGTCTGGGACTAGCTGCTGTGTGACCTTGGACAAGTCACCCGACCTCACTGGAACTCCACTTCATCTCTGTCATGTGTGTGGGTTGGAGGGAGATGCTGATCCATCTGCACGCCCAGCTGGCCTGGGAAACCCTGCCTTGTGGTCAGAGGAGGTTGTCCCGGGTCTCAGCTCATGTCACGTCCCAGATTCCTCCCTGTCTCCTGGGACTTTGCATGGGAATGCCAAGCCCAACCTTCTTCAAAGCCGCGGGTATTCCAAGCTGCCTGATGTCCCCCTGCCCCATCCCCCATCACTGCAGCCCAAAGCAAAGACAGAAGGCTGGCAGGGCTCCACACAAACCGTGAGGTGGAGGTGAGCACTGAAGTTGGTGGCACACCTGCTCTGTGCTCGTCTTTGACAGGTGTGGACTCTTTCAACCCTCACCATAACCCTATGAGGTAACTATTAATGTCTCCATTTTACTTATAAGGAAACTGAGGTTGGGAGAGGGTAAGTCACTTCCTCAAGGACACCCAGCCAGTGCGTGGCAGAGCCAGGATTCCAAGTCTCTGCAAAATCAGCAACTCTGAGGACCAGAGGCCTCCAGACTCCTGACCCTGCAGCTTTGAGGTGAGGAGCGAGGAGGAGACGTGAGGCTGGGAGTGTGGGGCTGTGCCAGGCGAAGGCTAATGCCACGAGCACAACCCTGACCTGCAGAAATAGCAAGGACGTGCTCTGCTCCTGGTCCTTCTGAGAACCACCGTTGAACTGCTCACTCGCAGAGGAAACAGCCACGCTCCACGCACCACCACTTGTCAGCTCTGTGCTGGGTATCGTCACAGTGACCAACACACGGTCCCTGCCCTCATGGGGCTCAGGGGTCAGGGCAGGTCTGGGGGACACTGAGTGTTACAGCAGAGGGGCCCGGAAGCTGTGGGAACCCAGAGGAGGGGCTCCCAGGCCAATGCAGAAATCAGGGAAAGCTTCCTGGAGGAGGAGTACATGGACAAGTGGCTCTTCAGTGGGCTCAGACAAGGGAAGGTCTGCTCTGTTCCACGCTATCTCCCTGGGATCAAGGACAGTGCCCAGCAGAAGGTATCTCTCAGGAAAGAATGGCTGAAATGATTTGCCTAGTTGGAAGCCCAAGACAAAAGACTGATAACTTTAAGAATAATGCCCCCCTCCTAACCCCGGACTTGCCCAGAGTCACCCACCCACCAAGTGGCAGAAGCAGCGTCTGAACTTAGATTCAGCTGACTCTGAAGCTGAGGCTCCCACAGCATGTCCCTCTCTGTCCCCAGGCCCGTGCCCACTCCCAGCGCCGCTGCCAAGGGTTGAGCACAGGAGCCGTTGCCTTCGCCCCGGCACCAACGTCCACGTGGTTTCCACCTGGCTTGCCCCTTCCTCCTTGCTCTTGCCCGGGGAGCTTGGTCTTCACCCTGGGGCCGGGAGGGCCTGCCGCAGTGCTTACAAAAGGGGACTGACGTGCTCACTGGTGACTTATTCCTTTGGGTGACCACTGCTCCGCCAGCCTCCTGGCTTAGAAGGAGGCACCCGCAGGAGGGGAGTCTCGCTGCCGACCTGACCCTGCAGCCCAGCAGGTATCTTGGTGGGCTCTGTCGGGAGAGGGGTAGATGGGACATGTCGCAGGAGAGGCTCCCAGGAGAGGCAAATTGGGCAATCCCTGCTGCCTGCGTGGAGAGCTCTGCCTGGCGACTTTCAAAGCCCTCTCCTCCCCACTAGCACACCGCGGCCTCACAGCATCTTTGTGGGTCGGTTTTGTTATTATCCTTCCCCCAGCACGGCGGTGGAAGGAAGATGTCAGCAGCACTGTCCTGGCCAGCGTCCTGCTCCCTGTCGCAGCCGGGCGACCCTGGCGGTGATGTGGCCCCCCCGAGTCTCACCTTCCTCACCTGTAAAACAGGGGTGACCACAATGCCACCTGGCAGGGATGTCATGAGGAGGAAGCGAGCGTGTGTGAGGTCCCGGAACCCAGGTGGAGCCAAGCCGACTCCCTCCCTCCTCCCTCCTCCCCCTGTACTGCGTGTGTGACACCCACAGAGCTCGGGCGCAGGCAGATCCATGCACCTGCAGGTGGCTTCACTGCAGAGCTGTGCCTGGGCCTCCCCCCAGACACTCTGGTTCCACTGACGTGGGGCCTGGGAACCAGGACTTTTTAAAACTCCCCAGGAGATGCTGGTCCGCAGAGTCGAGCAGCTCTAGTCTAAGCATGTCTGTGCGGGTAAGGCAGAGGTTCTGCAAGGAGACCCAAGGAACTGGTCACAGTGGACAGTGTCCCTGGGGAGGGCGGGTGGCTGGGACTTGGAGGGCAGCGTGGGAAAGGGGAGGATATTTTCCCGAATACCCCTGGGCTTTGTGAGTTTCGTTGCATATGCACATAATATCTATTCAAAGGGTAAAATTAAATGGTTACAATCATAAGCAAATGGAATCAAATCCAGCCCAGCCTCCTCCCAAGATTGACAGTCCCTCCCTTTCTCCAGGGATCTCACGAGAACCCCACGTTACCTGGCCCCTGGGACATGGAGGTGGCAGCAGCCTCAGTCACCCCTCAGCTGTCACAGGCTGAACTGTGGCCCCCGAAAGTTCGAGTGTTGAGGTCCTGACCCCCAGTGCCTCAGGATGTAACTATACGTGGAGACGGAGTCTTTAAAGTGGTGATGAGGGTAAAATGATTAGGACACAGACACACAGAGGAGGACAGCCACGTGAGGACACAGGAACAAGACGGCTGTCCACACGCCAAGGAGAGAGGCCTCAGAAGAAACCAATCTTGTCGACGCCTTGAGCTCAAACTTCTATGCTCCAGAACTGTGAGACAACAGTTCCTGCTGTCTGAGTCACCCGGTCTGCCTTGGCCTTCAGACAACAGTGCGTTCACTGCGTCGCAATGCATCTAACCTGTGTGGCAACTTCGCTTTTTCGCTTTTTCAGCCCTTCAAAACACAAAGGCCTGGCCCACGCCCTCCCTTCCCTGAGCATCTGCAGGAGTTGGACACCATGCCAGGACCTTCTCAGTCTTCTTGCCTTCTTCTCACCCTCCTGCCTTCCCTCCCTCCTTCCCTCCTTCCTTCCTAACCTCCTGTAGCCTTGGGACTCCTACAGTTCCAACTCACAGAACCTTACTTTAAACTATTAAACAGTTTAAGAGAATCAGTTGACTCATAGAACTAAAAAGTGTAGAGGCAGGTTGAAGAGTTAGGTGTGGGCTTCAGGCCTGGCTGACTCAAGGGTCTCAAGTGGTGACATTTCTCTCTCTGTCCCGTGAAGAGATGGTCTCCAGGCAGCAGGCAGGAGGCCCCACAGGCAGCAGGAACAGTGCCCATAAAAGTTCCCAGGGAGGATTCCAGTAGGACTGGCCAGAAACCTGTGCCCATCCTGAGCTGCGGCCAAGGGCATGGGACATTCTGACTGTTCAGGCCTGAGTCGCAGACCCACCCCTGGTAGGGGGCAGGGGATGGGAGTGGGAGGATTTGGGCCCCATCTTCAAAACGTGGGAACACCTTCCCACAGGACAGAGGCATCTGTTGCCAGATCAAGGGGGAGTGAGAGTGGGGAGGTCACCCGATGTCATCCACTGCCCTCCCTTCCTCACTCCTGTGTGGACATATACTCCTGGCTGAGACTGCTCCCCAGCCACACCCTTCAAAGCTGTCTCAGTGTCCCCATGATAAATAGCCTTCATCTGGATAGATGTTCAGAGAGATACTGAAGGGGTTCAGGCAGAGTTCTATAGGCTTCACAGAATTGTAGGGATCCTTCCACAGTTCATGAGTGTATTAGGCAGCTACTGCTGTGTAACAAGCCACCCCAAGGCTCATGGTAATAACAGTACCTTATTTTTCTCTTTCCCAATCTCAGGGCAGATTGCTTCAGGCTGTCGGTTGGGTGGGCTGGGCTCCTGGCTGCAGGGGCATCCTGGCTGCTCTCCTGTCTCTCACCTGTCTTAGAACAGCACCTTCCTGGGGCTGTGTTTTCTCATAGCAGCCACAGGAGACTGACAGGCCGGCCCACAGGGTGCAAGCTCATCTCTGTTCCTGCCTCTGTTCCTGCCACATCTGCTCACACTCCTCTGGCCAAAGCAAGTCCCGTGATTGAGCCCAAAATCCTTGAGGTGTGAAGGAAACCCTTTCCCCGGATGGGGAGGACAGAGAATGGCTGCCCTGCAGAACAATCCAGCACAGTGTGAGGAAGGTCAGACCCCCGAAGTCCCCTCAGAGCTGAGCAGCATCAGGGAGCCCAGTGTCCGGAGATCTGGGTTGGAGCCTGGGGCAGCAGGCTCCTTCCCATAAAAAGGAAAATAAACAGAGCACAGAACTCAGACCCAGAGACAGACGGAACTCGGTCCAGCTTGGCTGCCCGCCAGCTGTGTGAGCTTAGGCACCTTCCTTAACCTCTCTGAGCCTATTTTCTCATCCACAAAGTGAGGAATAATTATTCTAACCTCACAGGCTGTGGTGTGAGAACTAAATGGGAGAATTTGAGGAGTGTGGCTCTGTGCACAGGGTTTTCTATAGATTCCTTCTTTTAACCTTCCTCTGTACCTCAGTTTCCCCGTCTGTGACGTGGGAGTAACAACGATACCTCATTATTGGAGGAGAGGGTGGTTGCGGAAACGCCGAGTGCAGACGACTGAAACATTAAGCCCCGGATCACAGCACTGGTGTTGGCGTTCCCTCAGGGGACATATTCCCACCGGCTCTGGGAGGCAGAAAGTTAATTCTCCCAGGGCCTACGGGCCAGGAGGGTGGCCTGGGGAAGGGCCACTGGCCTGGTGTGGTGGGACTGGGCTCTGTCTGGGGAGCTCTGGGTCTTCCTGCCCCTTCCTTCTCTCTGGAGTTTGACCCTTGGGGACTCCTGTCTCCTGCCCGACCTGGGTCCCAGACACAGTGATGTGGAGCGAGGAGAGTCACTGAGATTCAGGGTCGCACAGACCCAGGCGTGTCCCCTCCTAGCTGTGTGACACTTCCTCTTCCCGGGCCTCTGCTGAGGGAGGGGGACGGACGGCTCTGCCACTGCAGGCGGCAGGGAGGGACTCTGAGGGGACCTCTAACCAGACAGCCCGGTGCTCCCCTGAAGCTGTGTGTAATTGAATCCCATTTTCCGCACCCTGGGGGGCGGGCAGTTGAAGGGAACCCAGCCGAGGGCCTGCTGGGATAATGAAAGAGGAAGCCCTTGGAAAACCGCAGCTTGCATGCAAATGGGTCAGGCAGCCCCCTTCACACTGATTATAAAACTCCTTAAAGGGGGGCAGTCAAGGTTGCTCACAGCAAAGTAGACCTGTGCACAAGGGACTCCTCCCCTTCCTGGGGGCTGGGAGAGTGACAGAGAGGTCCTGGAACTGCAAAATCATCCGTGCGTCTTCTGTGTCCCGCCCCCGCCGGCACCCTGCACCCCCGGCCCTGCATCCCACCCACACTCGGTGACACGCTGGGCGGAGGGAGCAGATGGAGATGTCAACGCACCCAACACACCCAGCGCCACGTGCGCTGGAGGCTTTTACTCAGCAGGAAAGGAGGCTGCAAGGGTTCTCCAAGGAAGCTCCGTGAGCCGCGTGCACACAGCTGGGAAGTGTCAGAACTGTGCTTCCAGCCCGGGTCAACCACAGCGCCCTTGCCTCGTCCCACTGCGGCAGGGCCTCCGGGTCCTGCATCTGTCCCCTGCCTCCAGCCCCTCTGTCCCTCCCTGATCCCAGCCCCCTCACCTAGGTGGCTCTCCTACCTCCAACCTCCCTCCACTTAGCTCCAACTTTGATCCATCTGCAGAGGTGCTTGTTCTGCAAGAAGCTTGCTTTGTGCTTCTGTCCTAACTTCCCTCAAAAACCTGCTGTGACTCCGCATGTCTTCTAAGAATCAAAAGAGAAATCCCCAGCCAGGGACAAAAGGCCTCTCAAGCACCTGGTTCTGTTTCACCTATGTAGTTTCATCTCCTCTCTCTGCCCTCACAGACCCTCTTCTCCAGATGGGCTGATCTGTCCGCCCCTCCTCCAAGAAGCGTCCCCAGCTGCACATGCCCACGACAGTTTCATACCCCTCTGAACCCCAGAATAATGGCTCCCACGAAGTTCGTGTCCTAACCCCTGGAGCCTGTGGATATGTTAGGTTGCCTGGCATGGGAGAATTAAGGTTAGTAATCAGCCGGCTTTAAAATAGGGACATTAGGCCAGTTGCAGTGACTCATGCCTGTAATCCTAGCACTCTGGGAGGCTGAGGCGGGAGGACTGCTAGAGGTCAGGAGTTTGAGACCAGCCTGAGCAAGAGCAAGACCCCGTCTCTACTAAAAATAGAAAAATTAGCTGGGTGTGGTGGCGCACACCTGTAGTCCCAGCTATTCGGGAGGCTGAGGCAGGAGGATCACTTGAGCCCAGGAGTTTGAGGTTGCTGTGAGCTAGGCTGACG
>CAUYRT010050877.1:0-18898 GCA_963574885.1 Lepilemur ruficaudatus | reverse complement strand
TAAAAGTATATATATATATATAAATTAGCCAGGCATGGTGGCACATGCCTGTAGTCCCAGCTACTTGGGAGGCTGAGGCAGTAGGATTGCTTGAGCCCAGGAGTTTGAGGTTGCTGTGAGCTAGGCTGACGCCATGGCACTCTAGCCCGGGCAACAGAGTGAGACTCTGTCTCAAAAAAAGAAGAAAAAAAAAAACTATAAAACTCTACCAAGAACATAAAAGAATATATAAATAAACGCAAGGACTCATCTTGTCCTTGGTTTGGAAACTGAGTATTATTATATATATGCATCACCATAAGAAGGGGAAAGCAGATCATCCACAGGGAGAAGATATTTACAACACGTATAACTGATAAGGTATTTCAACACAGATTATATAATCCAAACATACCAATAATAGAAAGAGAAACATTCCCTTCTCCCCAAAAGGCAGAAGACTTGAGAGACATTTCACAAGAGGTAATATGATCAATCAATAAACATATTAAACATTACTCCACCTGAGTAATAACCAAGAAGATATAGATATAAATCATAGTGAGGTGATATTACATATCCCCCATATTGGTACAGTGCACTAGAGTCTGACCATCCAAAATGTTGGTAAGGATATAAAGCCATGAACTCTTATGTACCACACTAGTGGTGAAAGGAAAAATCGAAACAATCACTTCTGAAAACAACATTGCCCTGTCTTGTAAGTTGAAGATGCACCTATCTCAAGGATCTGCAAACTATGGCCCATGAGCCAATCTGTTCCACTATTTATTTTTGTACAGACTGCAAGATAAGAATGATTTTTATATTTTTAAATGCTTGAAACAAATCAGAAATATAATATCCTGTGATGTGAAAATTATACAGTGTGCATAACACATAACAGTGTGCGTAAACTTTTATTGAAACTCAGCCATACATACATGTGTATATATAGTCTATGGCTGCATTTTTACTACAATAGCAGAATTAAGTAGTTACAACAGAGGCCATAGGGCTTAAAATATTTACTTAAAATATTTACTATCTGGACCTTTACAGAAAAACTTTGCCAACGTTGATATATCATAGTAAGTCTACTCTAAGTTATTTATCCTATAGAAACTATTATATGTGTGCACCAGGTGACATGCATCAGAGCAATTATGTTAGTATAACTGATAATTATGAAAAACTAGAAACAGCTCAAATGTCTATCAACAAGTGTGTATTAGTTATCTGCTGCTGCACAGTAAACTACCACAGACTTAGTAGCTTAAAAACACATGTGTTTATTATTTCACCATTTCTGTGGATCAGGAGGATGGATATGGCTTAACTGGGTCCTCTGCAAGTCTTCAATCAGATATTGGCCAGGGTCAGGTGCTCATCTGGAGGCTCAAATGGGGAAGGATACATTTCCAGGTTTACTCAAGTTGGTGGTAAAATTCATTTCCTTGTGTTTGTAGAACTGAAGACACTGGATTTTTGCTAGCTTTTGACTGGAGGTTACCCTTCATTTCTAAAGCCTACCCTCAGCTCCTTGCCACAGCGGCCTCCCAACATGGCCTAACTTCTTCAAAGGTAGCAAAGGACAAAGTATGCAATCAAGACTGAGTTTTATGTGATATAATCATGGAAGTGACATCCCATCACCTTTGCCATATTCTAATGGTTAAAAGCAAGACACAGGTCCCATCCATACTCAAGGAGAGGGTAATTTATAAGAGTATGAAGACCAGAAGGTGGTGATCATTGCGGGGTTGCCTCTGAAAGACTGTCACAAGAAGACTAGATAAATAAGCATATTTATACAATGGAATATCATACCTCAGTGGAAAGAACGACTCCTCTTACCCACAACATGAAAGACTATCAGGAAGTACATATTGACCAAATGAACCGCCAGTTACGAGGGAACTACAGAGGAAGATTCCATTGATGTAAAGCTCATAAACCTGCAAACTAAATACTACATTGTTTGGGTTGCAAATATGTGTGATACAATTGTAAAGAAAAATGAGGTAATGATAAACCAAAATCCAAAATAGTACTTAATTCAGAGAGGCCAGGGAAAGAAATGGAATTGAGGCTTTCAAAGTAATGCTGATTAGATAATGGGTACATTATTTTTTATAGTATTGCTATTATATATTACATATACAATGAAAATGTTTGTACCTATTCATTATTTTATTTTTCTTTCTTTCTTTATTTTTTGTTTTTTAGAGACAGTGTCTTGTTCTGTCACCCAGGCTGGAGTGCAGTGATGTGATCATAGCTCAGCACAGCTTTAAAATCCTGAGCTCTGGTGATCCTCCTGCCTCAGCATCCTGAGTAGTTAAGACTATATGTGTACACAACCACAGTTGGCTAATTTTTTAACTTTTGGGGGTGGGGAAGGAGAGAGAACTTTATTAATTTGCTGGCAAATGAGGAGGTTGGCAGACTCCCATCTCAAAATACCAACATCCTGTTCCTGAGCAGAAGTACAGAGTCTTTAAAGGTTCTTTTTTTTTTTTTTTGAGACAGAGTCTCTCACTCTCTTGCCCAGGCTAGAGTGCCGTGCCATCAGCCTAGCTCACAGCAACCTCAAACTCCTGGGCTCAAGCTATCCTCCTGCCTCAGCCTCCTGAGTAGCTGGGACTACAGGCATGTGCCAGCCACCATGCCTGGCTAATTTTTTCTATATATTTTTAGTTGTCCAATTAATTTCTTTCTATTTTTTAGTAGAGAGGGGGTCTCACTGTTGCTCAGGCTGGTTTCGAACTTCTGACCTTGAACAATCCACCAGCCTCAGCCTCCCAGAGTGCTAGGATTACAGGTGTGAGCCACCGCGCCCGGCCTAAAGGTTCTTATTAATACCATGATGCTTTCTTTGGCTAAGACAATGTCATGACCTCCGCCCAGATTCATTCCATCTTCAGTTAAGACACTCTGTGACCTCTGCCTGACTCAATCCCATTTTCAGCTGAGACAATCTCATGACCTCCACCCAATTTCCTTGAACCATCTCCTGTGGCACAAAGAACAAAGGACGCTATCCTGCCCCTCCTGACCACTGGCCTGAGGCAGGGATGTAGATTTTAGTTCTCAAAAAGGGTGAGGGGGGGCGGTTGTGAAGGGACAGAAAACATTTTTATCCTTTTTCAGGCCATTCTTTCTGTTATATATTCTTCACTGTCAATTTTACCCCTCCATATTTATGGGAGAAGGGGCCACGCAGTCACCAAGCTACTTCCTCCTAAACTGGGGCAATGTTTTAGACGGAAGGTAGAGATTATCAGGTGAAAAAGGACATAAGCAATAACTATAACCATGAGTATTTACAAGGCGAAATGGACTGTCGTCTTGCACACACTTTCTGATTCAGGGCTGCGTTAGAAAAGAAACATGGGGCCTCTGAGTGCAGAGCTTATTAGTTGTACCCTGCAGGTGATCTGAGAGACTGGCTTCTACAAATTCAGAAATCATGTACAGAAATACTTGTACCAAATGAGGTTTATGATAACACATCCAGCAGCAAGATAGCCTTGGGAAATCCTCACTGAGGAGTTGCCCCGCTATCCTGTAGACAGAACCAAAAAAGGTTAATGAAAATATCAACACTTTCATTTTGTTTCCCTTTTTCTCAGATAGTTTAGATCGCCTAAGGCTAGCCCCTCCACTGGGGGCTACACCTCTTTACTTTGGTATAATGGATGCAAGATTATGCTTCCAACAAGTTTAATCAGGTGTGAGTTGTTAGAGGTGCTTCTTAGGGTCCCTTCCACTTCTCTGCTTCCAACTGGGGCAGGGACCTAAAGCAGGCAAACTCATACTCATGTATTAGCACCTGACCCACTCATTTGACATATTGTTTTACTCCATCCTCTTTTACTTATGGCTATATTACCATATCTATCTAAGGGTGATAGGAAGGGTCTCTCATAAACTATTTTTTTAAGGGCTTAACTTAAGCCTGCTTCTAAAGAGCTACCCCTTATCCAAAGGAGGGCAAGCAGCAATATCTTATCCCACTTTAGATGGGCTTCCTGTATCAATTCCAGGATGCATGCAATTTCTCTTCTAGGTGTAGGGCTTTGTTTACTTGCTAGGTTTCTTCTGCTACAAAGGAGGGCCTATCATCACTCTTGCAAAATGTCCAGGGCTTCCTAGAGTGTACTCCTGGGTCCTGTTGGCAATAGGTGTCTGTTGACATCCTCGCTGTAGTAGGAGGAGCTGCTGAGCCATGTCTGTAGCTGTCTGTCCACAGCCTCCATCACTAGCATGTTATTCTCCACTTGCTTTGCCTCTTTCCCTGGAGTGTTGATGCCCATCATCCCATTGTCCTCCAAGGCCACTGCCATGGTCACTGCATATCCAGCCCCTCGTTGTCCATAAAGCAGCTCCCATCAGTGAAAAAGATCCCAATCTTGCTCTGACATCAGCTGATCTGACAGATCCATCCATCCTGCCAGAATACACAGCCTCCAGAACCTCTAAACAGTTGTGTTGTAAAGGCTTATTCTCTTTGGCTGGCAAAGGGTGGCAGGATTGAGAATAGACACAACTCACAAGTAGCTGTTACTGCCCAGAGGCAAAGAGGTCATCCTCTCACAATATTGTGCAGTGGCTTTGACATGCCACTGGCTGTGGGATGCCTCTCAGCATCTGTACTAAGACTGGAAAGATCATTACTAGTTTTTCTCCATTCAAGGACTTTACCATCAGTCTGAAGTCTGAGATCCAGACACCATTCCTAGAACCCCAGACAAGCTAATACAAGTTTACAAATCCATCCAATTATAGGTTCCACAAGTTCCCTGCTAAGCTTCTATCAAACAGAGCAGGAGAGCCCTTTTAAGCCAGTGAGACAACACAGTCCCAGGGTCCTGCCTTTTAAATGTAACCGAGTACCATTCAAATTCCTCAGCCGCTTGCCTTTGCGGCCTCACTGCTGCCTGGCCCCTCGCCCACTGCTCTCTGTCTGGCCAGGTGCTGATGGTGCCAAGGTCGTGGCTGCTGCAGCCTGGGGAAGGGGCCCCCCACCAGACCACTTCTGTCTACATGGGTTGGCACCAATTGAATCTCCACTGTCAATTTTTTCCACAGATCCTGTGGGGATATTTGGAGGCAGGGGACTTTGGCCACCTCCTTCACTGTCTGAGTCCTACACTGAAAAAAATTTTCTCTTCTGGGGGCTTCTTGCCACCTAGATAGAGGCTTTTGCAACTTTTGGGCAATGTTCCTTTCAAAGTCCTTCTTCTTTATAAAAAGTCAGTCTGGGGCAGCTTTTTCGCCCACGTCTTCTGACTGTCTCAAAGGACCCTGCGGCTGTTATGGCATATTCAAGCCCTGTATCTAATATTGCCACGAATTGCTTATCCTGGCTATGGGTTTCCTCCAGCACAAACTGAGTCTACTGTGGGAGAGACCATTCTAAACTCCAAGTCATAATTTTCCTGGGTGTGGAACCGAAGAATTAATTCAGATGGTTCCTTCCCCAATCCCTCCCATGGTGCCAAGATGGTGGCGGCAGGTGTTCCTCCCCTCTTGCTGCGTGACACTCAGTGGCAGACCACGTGCACGGTTCTCCCTCCTGCCAGGTCTGCCCCTGAGCTGTGGCCCCACCCAGTGCCTCACCCTGGCCAGCTGCAGGGGTTCTGATAGGGGCGGAAGGATTTCATTTATTGAAAATCATACAAACACAAATTATTTTGTATTCCACAATGAGTTTATCTCAAGCAGAGAGCTTGAGACTCAACCTTTTAAATCTATGGTGGCAGGTCGACCATTTGAACTCTGAATTTTAGAAGAACCAACAGCTCAGAATAAACCACAGACCATTAACCACCACTTTTCTTCATACTCCAGACAATTAATATCATAATAATCTTTAGACATAAGGACAAAAATTCACCAGGCAAAAACTCACAAACAGGCTGGGTACGGTGGCTCACGCCTGTAATCCTAGCACTCTGGGAGGCCAAGGCGGGAGGATCGCTCAAGGTCAGGAGTTCGAAACCAGCCTGAGCAAGAGTGAGATCCTGTCTCTACCAAAAATAGAAAGAAATTAATTGACCAACTAAAAATATATAGAAAAAATTAGCCGGGCATGGTGGCGCATACCTGTAGTCCCAGCTACTTGGGAGGCTGAAGCAGGAGGATAGCTTGAGCCCAGGAGTTCCAGGTTGCTGTGAGCTAGGCTGGTGCCATGGCACTCTAGCCCAGGCAACAGAGTGAGACTCTGTCTCAAAAAAAAAAAATAAAAAGGAAAGGAAAAATACTCACAAACAATATAGGGAATTCCCAATACAATCTAAAATGCCAAGGCCTATCAATCAAATGGGAATTTTCATTTAGTGGCTGCTTCTCCTCACACTCCAGAACATACATTGGATTATAATAACACTATTCTATTCTATTTACACACAGGTTCATAGCTATAAGTTAATCATTCAGCCAAAGTTTTTCCCAAGTGACTTTGAGGTGGAGCTTCCTTATGTTGCAACAAAGCTCACAAATAACAAATTCAAACAATACAAAGAATTCTCAACATAAAATGCCATGGCTGACCAAATGGGAACCATCCAAATGAGAACCAAATTCTCACATGAGAAGTAACACCTCCTAATCCAAAGGGGACAAATGAGAACCAAATTCTCTCAAATGAGAACCAACATCTCACAAAACCCCCTGGTTCCCCGGAACTGCAAATGAGCTCAATCCAAATCAGTTCCCTAGTTCCATTCAACCTATTCTCTTCTAACGCCTGATTGGCACCTCAAAACAAATCCAACAGGAAAGTGTGAAAACCGCCCATATGGGTGGAAATGGGATCTCCGTGTCCTGGGGAACTTAACTAACAAATGGCTGTGGCTGTCAGGATACTTCCCAAATCTTTTTCCTTATCCTCAACTCAGTTCAGATTGTGGGGAGCTGGTCTAATTCAGGGGGAAAGAGTTGAGAGTCTCCCGGAGGTAAAGCATGCTCTGGAAGCTGCTGGGGCCATCCCGTACTCTCTCAGGTTGAAAAGAAGACGCTCCTTTCAGTGAAGACCCATGGCTTGTCCTGGGGCTGCTCCTTGCTTCCCCCAGCAGTCTCAGGGTACCGATCCACCAGAGAGCCGATGAGCCCACCCAGGGATGCCACATTCTGTTACCGAAAATTTAGCTCTTGTCCCTGAGGCTACATCAGAAGAACAAGGACAAGTGGTTGAGGAGAAGGAAAGAGAAGTTTATTAATGTGCTGGCAAATGAGGAGGTTGGCAGACTCCTGTCTCAAAGTATAAATGCCCTCTAATTTTTTAACTTTTTGTAGCAATGGGGTCTTGATATGTTGCCCAGACTGGTCTCAGACTCCTGTGCTCAAGTAATCCTCCTGCCTTGGCCTCCCAAAGTGCTAGGATTACAGGTATGATCTGCCCTGCTCCTACTAGTCATTATTTTAAAAATAAATGAGGCAGCATTGTTTACAGTGTGAAAAATAAGCCACTGGTTTACTAAATGAGACATAAATGCAATGATATTCTATACAGCCTATACAAATAATCAGTATTTATTTAGGAAGATCTCCACTGAATCTTATTTAATGAACAAAGCAGATCACAGAGCAGCATAAATAGGGTGAGCCCATTTATGTAAAAACTAATAGAGGCATAAAGAAATAACTAGAGTGCATGTTTACCAAACTGATAATACTAGTTTTATCTTTGAAAGAGATTTTTACTTTCTTCTTTTTGTTTTTTTCTATTGAGGTTCTTAAATGAGAATGTATTATTTTCTTCAAATAATTCAGATATTTTCAAATAAATCTGTGTCTCTTTTCATTTTTTTAATTTTGAGACAGAGTCTTGCTCTGTCACCTGGGTAGAGTGCAGTGGCATCATCATAGCTCACAGCAACCTCAAACTCCTGGGCTTAAGTGATCCTCCTGCCTCAGTCTCCTGAGTAGCTGGGACTATAGGTGTGCACCACCATGCCTACTAATTTTTCTATTTTTTGGAGAGACAAGATCTCACTCTTGCTCAGGCTGGCCTCGAACTCCTGGCCTCAAACAATCCTCCAAACTCAGCCTCCCAAAGTGGTGCGATTAGGCCTGGCGCGGTGGCTCAGGCCTGTAATCCTAGCACTCTGGGAGGCCAAGGCAGGTGGATCACTCAAGGTCAGGAGTTGGAAACCAAAGTGCTGGGATTATAAGTGTAAGCCACCATGCCTGGCCTTTACTTTTTTACACAAAAACCTTTCCTCATTTTTATCTTTTAAAAATAAATCAATTTAAAAGGAAGAAAATCATAAAAATTGTACTTGCTTCTTACAGTGAAAAAAAGTAAGCAAGTACGTAGGTTCTGAAGTGAACATGTTCTTTTCTTCTTCCTCAATCCATCACCCAAAAATAGACTCACTGGGTGATATAAATTCTTCCAATATGGGTCAAAACCCAATTTGATTATATTTCACATATACTCCTAGAGACTGTTCTGTGATTTGCTTTTTACTCAGTAATAATATTGTGACATTGTTCAATGTTAGCCTATATGGATCTACTTTATTTTTTAAAATAGCAACATAATATCCTATTGTATGAGTACACAGTTACTTAATGCTTTCTCTCTTAATGGACATTTACTCTATTAATAGCATCTGTTGTTTACAAACAATGCTGCACCAAAAAAAAAAAAAAATCCTTGTATATGTGCCCATGAGGTAAATTCCCAGTAATAGAATTCCTCTGTCAGTGACTAAGTGCATTAAAAAATTTCTGGATTTATTCAACATTTTATTGAGGATGTATTATGTGTCAGGCACTGCTTTTAGTGTTGAGAATTCGATGATGAAAAAAACAAATGTCTTTTGCAAGGAGCACACATGATCCATAGAAGAAAAATCTGATCAGTTGGACTTTATTAAAATTAAAAATTTCTTCTCTGCAAAGACATTATTAAGGGAATGAAAAGACAAGCCACAGACTGGGAGAAAATATTTGCAAAACACATATCTGATAAAGAACTGGTATTCAAAATACACAAAGAAGGCTTAAAACTCAATTTAAAAAACCCAAACAATCCAATTTTAAAATGAGCATACGATCTGAATAGACACTTCACTAAAGAACATAAACAGATGGCAGATAAGTATATGAAATGGTGCTAACAGCATGTCATTAGAGAATTGCACACTAAAGCAATAATGAGCTACCACTACACACCTGTTGGAATGTCCAGTCTAAAACATAACAACATCGAATGCTGGGGAGCCCACGGAGCAACAGGAACTCATTCATTACTGGTGGGAATGCAAAATGGTATAGCCTCTTTGGAAGACAGTTTGGCAGTTTCTTACACAACTAAACATAGTGCCACCATATGATCCAGCAATAGTACTTTTGGGTATTTACCCACATGAGCTGAAAATTTATGTTTACACAAAAACCTGCACACAAATGTTTATAGCAACTTTATTCATAATTGCCAAAACATGGAAGCACACGAGATATCCTTCAATAGGTGATCAGATAAACTATGGTACATCCATGCAATGGAATATTGTTCAGTGATAAAAAGAAATGAGTTAGTTAGTAAGCCCCCCGAGGACACGAATGAACCTTAAATGCATATCACAAAGTGAAAGAAGCCAGTCTGAAAAGGCTACATACTTTATGATTCCAGCTATATGACACCAGATACACTACTGGAAAATAATAGTATCAGCGCTTGCAGTGCTCTGGGGCTGTTTCTCAGCATTCTACTCACATTGTCTCATATCCATACAGCAACCCCGCAGAGGGGCACTAATAACCCATTTTACGAACAAGGACACTGAAGCTCTGAAAGGTGAGCTAACTTGGCTACAATAAATGGCAGAGTTGGGACTCAAGCCTAGGTATATTTCCCAGCAAAATGAGTGGCTTTTTTATTATGCCAGGAATAGAGGTAAAAATGAATTCATTTTGGAAGGAAAGGACAGTGATACATTTTGCTTATAAGTTTCTTTCTGGTTATTTGAAACCTTTGAAGTCCAAATGTATTCACAAATTTTAATCTCTCATTTCTCACTCCTCTTTCCTTCCGTTTCTCCCGCTGGAATAATTTCTTTGGCTGGTCATCCTCCCAACTGAAGGACAATCAAATATATATGGCTTTGAATGGAAAGGTGGCCGGATAGAAAATATCGAAAGCCAACCTCTCCAGTAGGCTGCCCTTGTTTGGCTTAAAACTGCCAGTCAAATTCAAGTTTCCTAGATGTTCCACAACTATGATCGTAAAAGTTGAGGCGGCAGTGTGGAAGAGAGTTATATTTAGTATTCCTTTAGGAGCTGTCTCTTTGGATATCACAGAGATTCTGGTACAGGCTGTTACTGTTTGAGGGCTTCTGGGCCCGCAGCAGAGAAAATGGAGTGGGTGGTTTGCTGACAGTTCTTATAAATACCCCAGTATTTATTTAATGGCAGAAACACACAGAGAGAACACACAGAGCATTAGAGGAAAGAACACAGCTTAGCTCCATTCATCCCCTGGGCCCAGGACCAAGCACTTCTAATCTGTTCTGAGGAACTGCCTCTGGGGCCAGCTGCAGCCCTGATTCTGGGGAAGTCACCTGCCTGCCTGCCGAAGGAGGAAGGAAGGAAGGAACAGGGAACAATGAGGTCCTTGTAAAAAGCCAAGGTTTTTTTTTTTAAGTTTATTTTCTAATCATGTCACTCCTCTGCTTAAAACCTTTCAGTAGCTCTGGGATAAAGTTCAAAAGTCCTAACATGACGAACAAAGTTCTATGGGGCCTGGCCAAAGCCTGACTCTTCAGCCTCATCTCTCCCCAACTTCCCATTCAGCACAGTTCCTCAAACGCGTCCACCCTCCGCCCACCGCAGGCCTGCACCTGCTACTCCCTCCACCTTTTCCCCTCATTGGTACCCAGGTAATTCTAACTCATTCCACATTTCTCAATTAAAACCTCACTTACACAAGCTGAACTTCAGCAGCACCAGAACGGTGTTTCCTGATCCCTCACATGAAGCCTCCACCCTTGTCAAATGCCTCCACAACTCCTTAGACTCTGCCTCTATTCAAGCGCGTAATGACGTATTTGTGTGATTATTTAAATAATTTCTTGTCTCCCTGGTCTTGTCTTGCTTGCTATTTTAACCCCGGCCATAGACTCATAGTAAATATGCCTGCCATGTAGTAAAATTTCCACAAATTTTTGTTAAATAAATGAACAAATGAAATAAGTGTTTGAACACTTAAATATTTACTTATTAATAAAGGGAATAAGGAAGATCCCGATGCCTTTCCCTTATCCTCAGTTCCTAGCAGTGCCTTAGTCTGAAGATCCATGCCCTAGAAGCTGGCTGACGGAAGAGCTGGGAGAAAGGAGAGTAAAGCATTCAGAAACTGTTGGACTCCGCTGAGAACTTGGCCACCAAGCAGTCGTCCCCGTTAGAACCGTGCTGTCCAACGTGGTAGCCGCTAGCCATGTCTGCCATTTAAATTCAAACTAGTTACAATTAAATAAAATTAAAATGTTACTTTATCAGTCTTACCACCACATTTCACATGCTCGGTGGCCACACATGGCCAGTAGCTACCATAACGAACCGTGCAAGTAGAGAACATTTCCTGTTATCACAGAAAGGTGTACTTGAACAATGCTACTCTGGAATAGAAAATATCACAAAACACGGGACTCTCAACAGGATAACATAAGAGAGCCCATTTTTCCCTTTTGCTGTCAAATCAGGTGGTAGGGGAGAGACCCTGCATCCGTAACTATTAATATTATTGTCTCTACTACATGTAACTCCAGGTGCTGCAGCTGAAGTTTCTCTATCTGTAAAGTGCTCCCAAATATAGGGTTGCTTTCAAGATTAAATTAGTTATAATCTATGTTCAGGCTCTTAGTTGGCTTTTAATAAATGGCAACCACAATTATTATCTTCAGTTGAAAGTCAAAGCATTAAGAGTAAGAAAGACTCTGGTGCAAGTTATTTAACTTGGCTGAGCCTCAAGTTCCTCATCTTTAAAATGGGAGAATAGCTTTTTCCACCCTGGTAGGATGTGATGGCATATTTTTCAAAAAAGGGTTATCATAGTTCCTAACACATGGTAAGTTCCCCAAAGCTGTTTGCTCTTCTTATTTTATTACTGGTGAGTGCTATAATAAATCTGACTTTCTCATGAATCACCTCAGAAATTGGATTCCAGCTGTTAAAACATCCCAGGTGTGTGTTTGAAGATGTGCGGATGTGGCCAGTAGTGCTAACTTCCTCAAGCTTTCATTTGGTTTTGCTGAGGGCTGGCAACCCAATCTGTCAAGTCAAACTGTTAGCAGAGTTAAATTTCCTTGGGTCCCACTCATGTTTCTGAGTACCCATGACTTTTCACCATGCTGGGAAGTCCCTGGCAGATGCTATATATCAGAATTCTATTAAAAAGTATAGGTTGGACTAGGCACGGTGGCTCATGCCTGTAATCCTCTGGGAGGCCGAGGCAGGAGGATCGTTTGAGTTCAGGAGTTTGAGACCAGCCTGAGCAAGAGTGAGACCCCGTCTCTACCAAAAATAGAAAGAAATTAGCTGGAAAACTAGAAATATATAGAAAAAAAAATTAGCCGGGCATGGTGGCATGCACCTGTAGTCCCAGCTACTTGGGAGGCTGAGGCAGAAGGATGGCTCGCACCCAGGAGTTTGAGGTTGCTGTGAGCTAGGCTGATGCCACGGCACTCTAGCCCAGGCAACAGAGTGAGACTCTGTCTCCAAACAATAAATAAATAAATAAATAAAGTACAGATCGTCTTAAACAATTGAACTCTACCTAATTTTTCCATTTGGCCTCCACTAGGTTTCTGTAATGTCTCCTGTCAATTTTGCTGGCTCTGTTGTCTTCCAAATTTTAAATTTGTTTTCATAAGGCAACTAAATTCCAAACAGGATATGTGTGTTTGTATTTGGAGGGAGGAGAGTGGGAAAAGAAATAATGTTTAATCTGACATCAAGTTAAAACCAAGAGAGAGAAACCAGGGGTAGCAAAAGGGGACCTCTAATATATAATGAATGTCCACCATTGCCAAACACTGTTTTAGGTACTTTATTTTTTCTTGTGGACCTTTTTTTTCTTCTTGTTTAATTTTTAATACAAAGTAATATATATACATGGTTAAAATGTCATTACATGTACCTGGTTTAAAATGCAACTGTAGTTAAAGTGTGCAAATTTTGCATGTATTTTCGTCTAAAACATATGAATGATAGTAAATATAAAAAATCCAAAAATTAGTTATTTTTCACTTTTTAAAAAAGTTATCTTTCTTCTGAAATATTCAAAATAATCTATCAAAAATAAATAGCATAAAATCAAGGTGAAGGCAAGAAAAAAATAAATAACGAAATGAAGTTGTAGTTAATCATTATCAAATCTCAGTCAAAGATATTTTTAAAAGTCGAACATTTTACTAGCTTTTTAGAAAATTTGGTGAAGCCTTTTTTAATAGTTTTAAACTATTTAGTCTTTGCATTCAAGATTCATCTATTTGCCAAAGAATCCGTGTTGTGCTTTTTATATGTAAAGTTTAGATCTCTACACATAAAAATTTAAAGGTAAAAGAGAATTAATATTGCAAAACGTTCTTCAGCCACTTTGTGCAATGTCAGTGAACGCTGTGCTAATTTATGAGGCTCTTCAGAACCATGAATTGGAGCACAAAGAAAAGCAAGAAATGGCTGCTTGGCTCTCTGGGAAACAATACTTTGTTATGCAAGAATCTTTTGCATTCATGCTAAGAGGGAGGATTTGACAAGTTAATTTGTCTTTTCTCTTACCTAAGCACTCCTGCCACTCAAATTCTTCCTGCACTCCAAAGCTGTGCCTCTCTCACCAAAAAACCCCTCAGCATTCTGATGAAGGTGCCTTTTGTTTTGAGGATCTAGGGCAAGAGATGTGAGGAAGTGTGTCTCCCTGGGGCTTGAAGACTGTTAGGCAGAAGGGTGAATGTCTAGGTTTACAGGGTTTCCCTGTCTAGAAGTTATACCATGTGACAGAGACAACCCACACGCACACACACCCTTTTTTGAGTGTTTATGACATGAGGAACTCTCTAAACTGTGGGTCTCAAAGCAGGAGCTCCTCGTTCCTGGGCTTAAGAATGATGCTGCTTTAAAAACTAATTAAAGAACATACAGTCATTAATGAGATACAAGACGATTCTTAAAAAGCACGACAGTGAACTAACGGTAAAGACTGAGCTATAAAGTCATGCCATGACACTCTCTCCACTCCAAACATTTAACAATGATACTTAAAAAGTGAAATAGTGAAATAGGTAGATAAAAAGTGAAATACAAATACTGTTGCCTCTTAGCCGGGCATGGTGGCGCGTGCTCGTAGTCCCAGCTACTCGGGAGGCTGAGGCAGAAGGATCGCTTGAGCCCAGGAGTTTGAGGTTGCTGTGAGCTAGGCTGACGCCACGGCACTCACTCTAGCCCGAGCAACAGAGTGAGATTCTGTCTCAAAAAAAAAAGACACAAACACTAAACATAACAGAAAACACTATATTAATAAATCAGACTTTGATAAAAGTAAGGGCTTCTGTTCATCAAAGGACACAAGTAAGTGAAAAGAAAAAGCAAGCTGAAGACTAAGAGATTTGCAATACATATATCCATCAAGGACTCAAATCCAAAATATAGATTAAAAATTTCAGTTTTAACAGCTCTTTTACAATTTGTCTAGCAGGTTTTCCAGTCCTCACCGGAAGACAGGCCTCCCCCCAAGCAAAAAAAAAAAAAATCTACGACAAGTCGATAAGAAAAAGACAGAAAACCCAAAGGATTTGAACAGTCTTTTACTTCACAAAAGAGGATAAAATGCCAGTAAGCAAATGAAAACATGCTCAATGTTATTACACCTTAGGTAAAATCATTAAGAGATATTACTATGTAATAACCAAAAAATAAAAAATTAAAGAGATTACAATACCAAAGTTTGATGAAGATTTGCAGCACTGTCATTTTATTTTATTTTTTTTGAGACAGAGTCTCACTCTGTTGCCCAGGCTAGAGTGAGTCCCATGGCATCAGCCTAGCTCACAGTAACCTCAAACTCCTGGGCTCAAGAGATCCTTCTGCCTCAGCCTCCCGAGTAGCTGGGACTACAGGCATGTGCCACCATGCCCGGCTAATTTTTTCTATATAGTTTTAGTTGGCCAATTAATTTCTTTCTATTTTTAGTAGAGACTGGGGTCTTGCTCTTGCTCAGGCTGGTTTCGAACTCCTGACCTTGAGCAATCCGCCCACCTCGGCCTCCCAGAGTGCTAGGATTACAGGTGTGAGCCACCGTGCCCAGCCTGCACTGTCATTTTTAAATTGGTATGATCACTTTGGAAAACTGGCAGAATCTATTACAGCTCTATGTACACTTCCCCTATGATCCAACAACCTATGTGTGTACCCTGGAGGAATGAGTTCATATGACCACAAAAAGGCATTTGAGAAAATCCACAGCAACGTTATTCATGATAGTAAAAAACTGGAAATGCCTATCAACAAGAAAATGGATAAATAAATTGTGGTAGAGTTATATATAGTAGAACACTACTTGGTGACTTAAAAAAGTGACATACGGCTATATGGAACAACATAATGGATGTCACAAAAAATGACTTGCAAAAAGGAGCCCAACAACAGAGTCCATGCTGTGTGATCATATTTATATGAAGTTCAAGAGTAGGCAAGACTAATCTATAATGGTAAAGCCAGAATAGTGACTGCCTTTGGGTATTGACTAGAAAAAGGCAAAAGGAAGCCTTCTTGGGTATTGAGAATGTTCTATAAATTTTTTTATTTTTATTTTAAACTCAATGTGGACAAAAGAGAATGTTCTATAAATTGATCTGGGTGGCAAGTAACAAAGTGCAGGCATATATAAAAATTCATTGACTTGAACAATTAAAATTAGTGTACCTAACTAAAGCATGTTAACTTTTTAAAAAGCCTACTTAAAAGAGTAATAGAATAAATATCCTAGAACAGAAAGACAAAAGGG
Source organism: Lepilemur ruficaudatus (assembly GCA_963574885.1). Lineage (NCBI taxonomy): Eukaryota > Metazoa > Chordata > Mammalia > Primates > Lepilemuridae > Lepilemur > Lepilemur ruficaudatus. Next base: position 2,904 of record CAUYRT010050877.1, on the reverse strand, counting down.
TAAAAGCAGCTGAGGATTTATTTATGTTGGGCTCTGTCTTCTTTTCTTTCCTTTTTTCTTTTAGTGTGAAAAACATCATAAATGCTTATTTTGAAAAATTGCCACCATATACATTGAATACCATTTCAATGTATTTGGTGTTGTCATTTTTCTTCACAGGCTAATATTGAGTTTAAAATATTAAACTCAACCCAGCCAGATATAATACACTTGTTAGTAAATATTTCACTTCCTATAGATTTAAGGCCTTCCCTAAGTAGAAGACTGGGTAAGTAGTGGTTTAGTTCTTCTCTGAAAGAGCTGCTGAAGGATAGATATGTTTAGCAAGGAAAAAAGCTAACATAGAGTGAAGGAGTACAGTGAGCATGGGAATTGTTAAAATATGTTGGAAATGTTAATGGTCTATTTACTGCATGTTATGGGCTGAATTGTGTCCCTCAAAAACGTATACGTCCTAATCCCCAGTGCATCAGAATGTGAATGAATTTGGAGATTGTCTTTAAAGAGGTAATTAAGGTTAAATGAGGTCATCATTAGGGTGAGCCCTAATCCAATATATCTAGTGTTCTTGGAACAAGAGGAGATCAAAACACAGACACACCCAGAGAGAAGACCATGTGAAGACACTGGAGGAAGACCACCATTTACAAGCGCAAGAGGGAGGCCTCAGAAGAAACCAACCTTGCTGACACCTTAATCTTGAACTTCTAGTGTCCAAAACTCCGAGGAAATAAATTTCTATGTTTAAGCCCCCCAGTCTGTGCTATTTTCTTATGGCAGCCCTAGCAAACTTAAGCACTGTGGTAAAACCAGAAATTGGTTTGTGTTACAAAAAAAAAAAAATGAAAAATTTTAGACAGTAATAGGAAAGATGGGAGTGTTTGATGAGTAGTTAAAACATGTTAATATCTTCCTTGATTTTCAACTATTTAAGATAAACACATTTTCTTTTCCAGAATATGATACTTTGGTAGAGTTGAATAGTTGTGACAGAAACTATGCCCACAAAGCCTCTTCATTTAGCCTTTTATGGTAAAAGTTCACCAAACTCTTCTCCATGAATTTATTTTGTAAACATTAAAAAACATGAACAGGCAGGTGCAATGGCTCATGCCTGTAATGCTAGCACTGTGGGAGGCTGATGCAGGAGGATGGCTTGAGGCCAGGAGTTTGAGACCAGCCTGAGCAACATAGCAAGACCCTGTTTCTACAGAAAAAAAGAAAGAAAGAAAGAAAAATTAGCCAGATTCACTGGCGCTCGCCTGTAGTCTCAACTACTCAGGAAGCTGTAACAAAATGATTACCTGAGCCCAGGAGTTTGAGGCTGTAGTGAGGTATGAGTCACTGCCCTCCAGCCAGGACAAGAGTGAGATCTTGTCTGAAGAAAAACAAAACAAAACAAAGAAAAACCATAAACAAAAAAGATACGCTTCCATACATATTTACTTCTGGGATGGGTAGGCACTTGGGAAATGAGATAGACATATGAAGAAACAGTTCTTTAATTACATATGTATCTGGCAAATTATTAAAAAATCTGGTTGGTGAATATACAGATTTTGTATCATTCACTTTATTTTTTCTATATCTTTGAAATATTTTATGACAATATAAAATTGTGGTTTGGGAAGGATATCATATTACTATACTGAACACTTTCCATTTTCTTTCTTTGTTTTTCTTATCCCACATGGTCACTGATATATAGTACTTATTTTATAAATTGGAACATACTGCTTTAAACTCTGATTTTAGACTTAAAAGGTCAGCAGCAGTGTGCTAAACCAATCAGGAATTAGGATTAAGGAATTGAAGCTGGTTTTCCCTTTTAAGGGAACGCTAAACTAGAACCTGTGCTGAGAAATATTTTGTTTCCTAATTTGTGAAATTATATATACGAACATCTTTACACATTTAGGGAATTAGAATCCCTCTTAGGTTTATTTTAAACAATTATCTGGCACTAACAGGAATAAAATTCATGATATTCAGATCATTCCAGAAAATCTAGGTCATATCAAAGTTTGGTTCTTTGGAAATTTGATTTCCTTATATAATTTTTAAGTTGCTTAAAGCAAGATACTCATGCACTGCTTTAGAAAAGCAGTAAGCCATTTAGCCTGAATTTCAGAAGATAGCAGATTTCATTTCTTTTACTTACATTGTGTTTTTATTGTAAATGATAGGTAGGCTGGTAAAACAAGTACATATGTTAGTATTTAAAACAGAAAGCAATGGGGAAAAAAAATCCTCTCTTTTTATAAGGGCAATGCTTAGTAAAATATACTTAAGCCTATTCATATTAATATGGAAGATTGTTATTAAGAGCAACTAAAAATAAGAATAATTAAAACAGTATTAATTAGAATTGAAGATATGGTTAAGATTCACACTGGAGGCCAGGTGTGGTGGCTCATGCCTGTAATCCTAGCACTCTGGAAGGCTGAGGCAGGAGGACTGTTTGAGCTCAGGAGTTCAAGATCAGCCTGAGCAAGAGTGAGATCCCGTTTCTGCTAAAAGTAGAGAGAAATTAGCTGGACAATTAAAAAAATACATAGAAAAAAATTAGCCTGGCATGGTGACACATGCCTATAGTCCCAGCTACTCAGGACAATGAGGCAGAAGGCTCGCTTGAGCCCAGGAGTTTGAGGTTGCTGTGAGCTAGGCTGATGCCACGGCACTCTAGCCCAGGCAATAGAGTGAGACTCTGTCTCAACAAAACAAAACAAAACAAAACAAAACAAAAGATTCACACTGGAAATGATTTAAATGATTTAATTACATAAATGCTTAAAAACTAGGGAAGGGGATTTTTATGTCTCCCTACCCTAGGATTCATATTTTTCCTTAGAAGGAGAGGTTTTATTTTATAGGTTATTAAAATAAATGTCTAGTAATTATAGC
>CAUYRT010050875.1:0-16919 GCA_963574885.1 Lepilemur ruficaudatus | reverse complement strand
CTTGAGGTTAACAAACGTTTGTATTAATACAATATCGGCCACTCGCAGTGGCTCACGCCTGTAATCCTAGCACTCTGGGAGGCCGAGGCGGGAGGATCCTTTGAGCTCAGGAGTTCGAGACCAGCCTGAGCAAGAGTGAGAACCCCGTCTCTACTAAAAATAGGAAGAAATTAGCTGGACAACTAAAAATATATAGAAAAAATTAGCTGGGCATGATGGCACATGCCTGTGGTCCCAGCTACTTGGGAGGCTGGGGCAGGAGGATCGCTTGAGCCCAGGAGTTTGAGGTTGCTGTGAGCTAGGCTGATGCCATGGCGCTCCAGCCTGGGCAACAGAGCGAGACTCTGTCTCAAAAGAAAAAAAAGACAATATCAACAGTAATAATACAACTAAAGAAGTGATTTGCAAACAGGAAGCTCTAAGCCTGTAACCCTCTTTGTAAACTGTAAAGTTCAGTACTCTCATTGGGCTGTCCTGTTTCATCCCAGCTCAGCGTTTCTGCTAAGGGGCAGGAGGCCAAGAGAAAACAGAGATTGGAGGCAATGGCTTAGCCCAAAAACAAAAGGCAGGGAGGAGCACGGGATACAGTGGATGATTTAATCACACGGGCTCATTTAGAGAGGCCCCTTCCCTCCTTTCCTGCCTCCCAAGCACCTGGAGCCTCAGTGCCCAGCCAAGTCTTTTCATTAAAATTCCTCAGAACTAGAGCCGAGTTGGAAGACAGTCAAGGCCCGCCAGCCTGTGTGCCAGAGAAGGTGACAGGGCTGCGGGAGGGGGCATTTCTCTAGAAGGGCGAGTGGGAAGTGGGACTCAGAGAGGAGAATGAGTGAAAGGGAAATTTACAGATGCAGAGGACTGACCCAGCCTGTCTTAGGTTGAGTTCCCTGAAAAGCAGAGCCTAAAACAAGGACTTGGGAGCCAGGAGAGCAGGACAGGGAAGGAGCTGGTTGCCCGGGTGGGTAATTGGGGATCAATTCTGGAAGAGTCCCTGAATGCTACAGAGCATGCATCTCGGATCTGTTCACCCACAGGGTAGGAGGCTGGGGCATGTATCCCCCAGCTCCCACCACCCGGGCTGGGGCAATAACTCCCTTACACCTTTGGGCTGTGCCTGTGGGTCTGCTGAGCAAGGGCCCAGGGCTTCCAAGACAGCCGGAGGTGGAAGAGCTGAGAGACTAGGCAGCCACTGGAGGCGGGATGCTGTCACCGTGCCTGGGCTGCAGCTGAGGTCAGGGGGCTGCGGGGCTGTGGTGTGGGGGCGCCTGCAGCATCTACCACGTTTCACTGCCCTGGATGTTCTCCAGCCTGAGTCCCCAAGCTCCATGGCCATTCCTTCGTTCTGCATTCACTCAACAAACACTTCCTGAGCACTGTGCCAACAATTGCGCTGGGCATCGGGGCATGTGAACAAGCCAGATGTGGCCCCTGGCCCCACACTGCTTACATTCAAATTTAGAAGGCAGACAATAAATAAGTGCATGCGCAAATAAATACGATGCTTTCAGAGAGTGATAAGTTTTCCAAAAGCAAGAAACAGGAAGATGGACTAGAGAGAAACCATGGGCTGCCAGGGAGGGTCAGTCTGGATAGGTGACCCCTGAGCAGAGCCCATGTGATGGGAAGGAGTGGGCACACGGCTCCCACCACCAATGGCTTCTGACTTCATGACTCTGAAAATTTGAGGTTTCAGGGAGTGATGCAATATAAAAAAATGTTTTGAGAACCAATCTAGGGTTATTAACTTTTTATTTTGCCAAGTAAAAACATTAAACGAATCCAACCAACAATGACCATTTGCTATCATCATGATTTCATCAGGAAAAGGACATTTTAAACATTCCAAAAGTAGGAAGAACATGATCTCAGAATAAGACTGTCCTTTAAGTAAAATAAATTTAACTTTATCACAAAGTCCCTTATTTTCCTTATTTTGGCCTTTTTTTTTCAGTGCACAATTAAATGATTATTAGTGAATTTACCAAGATGTACAGCTAGCTATTCACATAAATCAGTTTCAGAGGATTTCCTTCCCCCTATTGAGACCCCTAATTCCCATCCCCAACTACATTTCAAGCATGCCCCTCCCCTCCACAGTGCTCACCACATCCCTCAGACGTGGGTCTACCCCACCAACCCCCAAATCCCTGGTGAACATCACCACCATTTGAGCACCATAGTGTTAATCAGCATTGTCTGTTATTTAGCACAAATGCAGTCACATAATGTTTATAGCTATATGTTTAAAGTGAAATATGAACTAAGTCCCCCTCACATTGCTCCCTCTCCCCTCACAAACCATTTCTCAGTGTCTAGACAATAAGCCACAACTTAGATTTTAATGTATATTTACTCCGTATGTTTTCATGTGAGAATAATGATAATTATCCTGATAATCTCTTTCTGATATTCTTAAATTTGTTTCTCATGAACTATATCCTTAAGTTTGTGTATATTCCATTTCCATGCCACATTTCAAATTACACATTCTACTTTATTTTACAGCATGGACTGTTTTTGTTTTACAAAAATCAGAATTTGCTTCCTTCAAGTTATTCCGCAGTAATTGTCTGTTTTTCTCATGTGGGGCTATCCAAATTTAGCCCCATAGAAGTCTTTGCTGGACACCATGTAAGAGGTACAGGCTAGCATCCTGCTGTGATGATTATAGATGTTTTCATTGTTTATGAAAAGGGAGAGAAGCAAGAGCACACAGTTAGCCGTAAGTCCCAGTATACCTGCTTATCTAGCTGAGTCTTCCACAAATCTCAGGCTGACAAACTGTATCTCCCTGGATATGCATTTGGCCAATTTAGCTAAAGAAAAGTTATAATTTAGAATCATATTTTCATCTATATAAGTATGAGATAAAAGCTGCTTTTTTGTCCTAATTAACTTTAATGTGTTTCTTTCTTGGTTACTCCAGATGTACTTAAGCTGCTGCATCAGTTTATATTCCTCTCTCATTTACAGATTTGTGGAATCTGGATAGAAATCTTTCTAAAGTACTTCAAAGCCCAAATTTATTCAAAATCTACTCTTCAGAATAATCAGAAAAATATATTAAAAGTGTATTCAAAAGGAGAGAAGCAATTGAAGATTGCAATGAAACCTACTTTATAATTATTTATTTAAAGGTCATTTTCATCTCGTTTCCCCAGTGGCTAACAGAAAACAGAGCCCTTCAAATCCCAGCAATAATTATAAGAAAGGACAAAGTGCGCTAACGTTCTTGATATGGGTACTGTAGGGAAAATTTTTGCCCTCAGAGACACATTTTCTTCCATATATAAATTCATAAAAAGATCTTTCAATTAATTTGAACTCATTTTAGTTGTCATTTTTAATAGTCTCTCAGCTATATCTAACAGTTTTAAAATCTGTTTCCCTGGGTTCGGCCTGATCATGACAATTATTAATCATTTTTATTTAACAATTTCAAAACCCCTGAGATATTGAGTATATCATGTCCATTCATTTAATACATATTTCAGATGCAACAGACACTTCATAACTTCAAAATTACAGAACTTACATTCTTAAAGTAATTATAAGTGAAATCCATATACTTCTCTATGGCAAATAAAGCAATTAACGCCAAAATAAATACTTGCTGTGTAAAGGCCAAAAAAAAAAAATGAATAAATTGACAGGAATGTGGGTTGAAGAATCTAAAATTTTTCTAAACACACAAAGGATCAAATAAAAATAATTACCAGAAAGCTGTATATCTACAAGCACATTATTTACTTTGAGTAGAATCTTGGAACCTTAGAGTTGCAAGAAAACTTACAACAAAGATTTCTAACCCTTTTCAAGAGTCAAGAGTCTTTTGAGCATCTGATCAATGCTGTGAACCCATTCATTAGAAAAATCTATGCATGAAATACACACAAAATTTTGCTTAGCTCTAGGTAGTTTATAGAAAACCTGAAGATCTCATAGAGGTCATATATTCCAGCTTAAAAATCCCTGCCTGTGATGTAGCCAGACAATATATTTAATAAAAAGCATTTATTGGCTTTATAACATATATAAATGATGATTTGATCTTTCCTGAATACCTCTAGTTTCAGAAAAAAATCGCTATTCTATAACATGTTTGATTTTCAGATAGATGTACTTGTCAAAAAAATTCTTCCTTCTATTTAACTGAAATCTGATTCTTTCAAGTTCTGTTCACTGCCACTTAGTTCTGAGATCTCCAGCTACACAGCATAAGTCCCTTTTCACATGATAGCCTTAATACATAAAATATAGCTATAGTAGCCTTCTTAGGTTTCTCTTGTTCAGGTTAAATGTTCCCCAAACCTTCAATTGATCTTCATAAAACCAGGTTTTAACGTTCCTCAAAATTCAGATTACTCTCCTCTGGGTGTACTCTAATTGAAAAGTGTTCCCCTTAAAATAACGCAACCAAAGTAAGTTCACATGTGACCTGATCAAATAAGAGTTTGTTTTCTTTACCGTATGGAATCATTAACACAATAGTAGAAAATTTCACCTCTTAAGGGCAAAATTAGGAAGGATCAAATACAAGTAAGATTAGAATCTCGACTATGTGATTATCGAGAACTTTGAGGCAGAAGAAGATAATGATGCTAGCTTTCCACTCTCTCTTTAACATTTACTCATGAAATCTCAGGGAGACATGACAAAAATATCATTGTAGCTAAGAAAAATTAAAAATAATCACAAAGTACCCCTGTGATATTCTGAAATTACAAAAATTAAAAAATAATCTATTACATTGTACCCCATGTGAGTAGAAATGCTGTTGACTGGAGGGAGTATTCAGTATGGAATTTTGAAAAGAAAGTACAGAATTCACTAGTGTTCCAGACACTGGATGTGAGGTGCAGGAATGGCCTGCATGAAATGTATCTTAAGGCTATCCTGTTCCTTTTCTGATTTAGTGCTCACCAAGAGACTTTGGATTATTTATTTGATTTCTCAAAGGCCCTATTACTGGAAAGGAGATGCTCTGGATAGAAAATATTAGCATTCCAGTCACCGAAACATAAGTACCATCTTCTTATCATCATTACTGTTATTTAATGCAGTCATGCATATTTAGTTTGTATTCATAAAAAATTGAAGAATTTTACCCCTTTTTATTAGATCATTTTTTTCATATCGCATTTTTCAGTTGAATCTTGGACATAAGGACAGAACATTACCATAAATATGCATCTGAAGTTCTTCTGAAACAAACAGCACCAATCAAGATATTTGGTTATAAGCTCAGTATTACATCTGCTTGTGGCTCTAGTATACACACAAAAAAATTTGATAGTGCTAGTCAATAAAGTTGAGATTCCTTTTATTATCTAAAATTATTGTGAACCCTTTCAGTTTTTATCACTTAAAATTTATGTCATATCCTCATTCAAACCACTGAAAAGTAAATTAAGACAATACTGAACATCACCAATGGAGATAATGGTGTCATTTGATAGGTTGCTTTTGGGACTGTTGACCTCTGTATTTGTTTCCTGAGGCTGCTATAACAAATTGCCACATACTTGGTGGCTTAAAATAACACAAATTTATTCTCTCACAGTTTTGGAAGCCGAAAGTCTGAGATCTGGCAGCATTGTGCATCCTCTGGGGGCTATAGGAGAGAATCCATTCCTTACTTCGTCCAACTTCTGATGGCTGCTGCCCTGACATTCTTGGGTTTCTGGCTGCGTAACTTTAAGCTCTGCATTCATCTTCACACCTTCTTCTCCTCTATGTGTCTGTCTTCTCCTCTTCTGTCTTATAAAGACACTCATCATTGGATTTAAGGCCCACCCACATAATCCAGGATGATCTCCTCATCTCAAGATCCTTTACTTTTTACATTTTCAAATACCCTTTTTCCAAATAAAGTAATATTTGCAGGTTCTAGAATTAGGATGTGAACATAGATTTTGGAGGTCACCATTCAACCATTACAGCCTCCCAGTAACTCATTGCAATATCACTTGTTTTGTTTTCATTGTAGAACTTGAATCTGAGTTATTTTAGGATACAGTGACTCTGTTCACCAGTTAAAAGCATGTAATCAATGCCATAGAATCTGTTCAATCTGATTAGCTATTCTTCCTCCTTGTTGGACAGCTTGAGGAGTTATAGGACTGAAGACTTGTTAATTTCCTGTGGATTTATCCCACAGGTTTGGTTATGGCGTGTTTCTGTTAGAAAATAGCATCTTAGAGCTGTTATCCTGCCACTTCAATCCGTTGGTTGGATCAATATTTTTTGAGATCTCCTTTGAACATTAAAAGGCTCAGAAGTTTGATTTAATGAGTATATCCAGAGGTTATTTTACTCAGAGCAACTAACTCATATTTAAAAACACCAAATTTGTAAAAGTCATTTATATAGAGATTAATGTAATGCTCTTTTCAAATTTTTAAAGAACATAATAGCAAGAGAGACCGAAATAATTAGGTCTTTTATTTAGTATATTATCTCCCTGTAGGAAATTTTGATGGAAAACCATATTAAGAACACAATATGTTATTGTATGTAAAGAATTTGAACAAATGTAGTGACTTCATTAGTTTTAAATCGAAGTGTTGTAGAACATTTTAACCTGTTGCTGGCCTCTGGACTGAAGTGATGTAAGTATCAGGCTAACCTGCAATTGTAGCCTTTTATTCAGGATACTTTTTCTATGTGGAAGTGTTGGAGGCAAATTATTTTATCTTTGGTTCTTTTTATTCTGTATTCCATATATCTCATAAAGAAATTTGGGGAATAAAATGGTTTAAGAGGCTATTATGGCTGTACTAATAATGTTTTCATCAAATCATCTTCATTAAAATTTGGATGATCCTGATTCCAGTGACTTTGTAATGTGTCAACTGGGATAGGTGGAACTAAATTTCCTTGAGTGCCATTTTCTATGTTTCTGGTAAGGATGAGCCACTAGAAAGAGTCTTGTGAGAGACTTGGAGGGCAGAAGTGAATCAATAGCCATTTTGTGGTTATAATGTTGCCATTGATTGGCTGACTCATCTTGCTTGTGTGAAACAGCAGCTGTGTCTACACCTGCTCCACCTTCCTATAGATCTTAATTCAACTTCTCCAGCTCCTAGGCTAGATATGTATGTTTACCTCCACAACAAAGACCTGCAGCTTCAGCAGGTCATTCGCATCACCAAGCTCAGAGGAAATAAGAACTGACATTGGTATTGGTTTGTCGTGATCATCTCTACTTTGTGCTTGCAGGCTCCAATTTGTTTTAGTTCTCCACAGTTTGCAATCATTTTCTTTACCTGACAGCCTTCCCTGTGGACTTCCAGCTCCACCAGCATCATATAAAAGGAAAACAGCCTCTCAGATACAGCTTAGCAAACTCCTACAAGTGCGTACGTTAGAGTTCAGTGAGTGGAGCTGAGAGCCATGGCTAATTATTTCCAGAAATTTAAATCTAATAAAGAAACTTGCAAAATTTTTCCAGGTGGGTTTCAAAATTGCTGTGGCAATGGCTCTTTTATGGCTCTCATTTCCTCCCTTTTTGAACAGGAATGCCTATAGCACTTATCTAATGCCTTTGTCACCATTGTATGTTAGGTGTGTAAGGGGTAGATGACTTGTCTCTCGAATTTCACTGATTTATAAATTGAGAAGAACTGCACAGGAATATCTACTTATGGAACTACACTCAAAAGGGCTCATCTGTTTCTGAACCTCATTTGGATGATGGGGTTTTAGACTTTGAGATAATGTTGCAATGAGATAAGACTTTCATGGAACTTAGGAGGGGGTAAGTGCATCCTGCATGTGGGAAGGATCTGAATAATTGAAGGCCAGTAGGCAACCCCTAAGATGGCCCCCAGTGATTCCCACATCCTGATATTTTTGTCATTGTGCCTTTATGAATCCCCTCTCTCTTGAGTGTGGGCTGGATTGAGCGACTGACTTCTAGCCAAAAGAATATGATAGATATGGTGTGGCATATCACTTTCAAGATTAGGTTACAAAATGACTGCAGCTTCCATCCCTTTCGCTATCTCTCTCTCTCTCTCACTTGCTTTCTCACTCTCTTGCTCTCTCCTCTTATTCTTGGAGAATCAAGCTTTTACGTTGTGAGTAACCCTATGAACACCTGAAGCTCACCAAATGCTATGTGAGTGAGCTTGGAAGCAGTTCCTCTCAGTTTTTTGTTCACGTAAGACCACAGCCCTGGCCAACATGTTAACTATGTACAGTATCGTGAGAGACCTTAAGGCATAGGCATCTAGCAAAGCCATGCCCCGATTCCTGACACATAGAAATTGTGAGATGATAAATAATTGTTTTAAGGCCATAAAACAAGAAATTATTTTGGGATAATTTATTATAAAACAATAGATCACTAATACACAGATACTCTAGAGTAATTAGTTTAAGAATGACTTACTACATTTTAATGCTTCTAAAAATGGAAAATCTTAACAATTACTTGCTGCTTTCATTTCTCCCATATTTTGATGACAAGTGATAATGGATACAAAATATATTTAGATAGAAGGAATAAGATCTAGTGTTTGGTAGCACAATAGGGCAACTATAGTTCATAATAATTTATTGTATATTTCAAAGAAATACTAGAAAACTAGATTTTGAATGTTCCCAACACAAAGAAATGATAAATGCTTGAGGTGATGGATATCGCAATTACCAGGGTTTGATCATTACAGATTGTATGCTTGTATTAAAATATCACATGTACTCCATAAATATGTGCAATTATTATGTATCCATAAAAGTTAAAAATATAAAAATTAAAAATGCGTCCTCATGATTTTGGTAATGAACCAATTGAGTTGGGACTGTAATTCAAGACTTTCTGATTATGTTTTCTTCAAATGCATTTAGTTGTAGGGGAAAAAGTTCTATATAAACATTGGTTAACAATATTGTAGGAGGTAAAAAAGCATTCTATCAACTAGGAGTATTAAAACAAAGAATGATTCTACCAGAAAATGTTATCGGGGGAGACATTCTGTGGACTTTGCCTGTATTTCCTTCATAGAAGGGGCAAACAGGTTAGTGTCAAACATGTTAGAAGCATCCTGTAGTACAGACCTTCGTGTTTTCTTGGTGTGACTGATTAGTGCCATGCTTAATCCAAGGAAGTTTAAAACTATCAATGGGCCAAAAATAAATGTCTGGAATGTAAGAAATGCAAAGGATAATATCCAATACATAGGAGATTTCACACTAACCGTGTACACCATCACTTGAGTCTTAAAGTGATAGTCTTAAGTGTCTGACAGAGCAGCAGAACATGTAAGGTATCGAAATATCTGACCTACATAAACCAAAAGATGTACATTTCCTTCAATGCAACTGACTAGAAAAGGGTAACATGGAGAATGGAATCAGTTATCTGCTGAATTAGATTTTAAAGATCTTGCTATAAAGAATAAAGTATTAATGATGTTTAAAAGAAAGTTCTGGTGCAAGTTACACAGACATAAATATACACATAATGTAGAAATTGGAGATGAACAGGAAAAACACAGGAAATGTGGCAGTGGCAAGAGATTTTCTTGCTTCATTTGAAGGGGTTATCAAATCAGCATTTGTCAAAAAGCAAGAAAACAATGAAAGTTATAAATTATAATATTATAATTTATACATTATAAATTGTATCATTAAATTGTATGATCAATCATCTCACTGTTAGGAGATGGATACCTATATTCAATAGGAAGTGACCACTGATCAATGATTTGGTTCATTTTGAAAGCTCTTTGTGTAGTAAGAATATTAAAATATTGTAGATAAATTTAACTTCCCCTTCATTAAGATTCATTCCCAGGTAAGATTATTAAATTTTTAGAAATATCTGGATGTCAAGTCATGATGAAATTTGATGAAACATGTATATCCGTTCTCTGTTGTTTGGTTATAAATGTCATTTGGGGCCTTCTAACGAGCATCCTCTGTTCAGTCTTTACTGTTCTCTTATTTGGCAATGTAAGCTCTTTTAATATTAGTTACACACATCTCTCAGGGCTACAAACTATTAATCTTTAGAAAAACTTGCTACAAAGACTTTCATTTAAGAGATGGAAATGTTTTCAGCATGCATCCAGCATTGCTACAGGAGAGTATATCATAGAAGTTTTGAAGCATTGGATTAAACATCCCAGATAAGCAATGCATCCCTCTTGCATAGCACGTCAAAGAGGAAAGGACATGTATAGTAGTCAAAGAATTAGTAATACCAACTGAAGTTTCACTACAAATAAGATCTTGCAATCTTCTATTTTTTACCATGAAAATGGCATAGATATTATTAACTTGTCTCTCTAAATAAATTTGGTAAACATTTTGTTAGTTTGGATTGTTTCAAAAGCAAAGCATAAGACAAAGATTTGAGCATTGGTAATTTATTTGGAAGGTGAACTAAGGAAACAAAATGAGTGAGGACAATATAGCAAAAAATGTGGAAAGGTCAATAAAGCATGTGGTAATGAGTCTCTTTCCAGTAATAGAAAACCAGGCTTAATTTAAAAGGGGTCCTCCAAGTACCGTTAGAACATGCCTTGGGATTGCCTCACTGGTAGCTATGGTGACTGGGGCAGCTGATGTGGCTGGGGGCATTTATTCATCAATTCTCATTGATGATCAATTCTCATCAATTCTCATTCCATCTCTATGGTCCTGAAGAAATCCTTCCAATGAAGATGAAAAAGGGCATAGGAAGGTGCTTCATGTGAAAATTTTCAACATGCTGTGAATTGGTCTCAGCAGCAACTGTACTCAGCCAACAAAATATTGGAAGGGATATCAATACTATCTGGTACATATTTATTTTGTGATTTTTTCATAATTATATTTGGAAATATAAATATTATTTTACTGTCTGTCAAATGATGCAACAAAGAATATATTTTGGGGGGAAAACATCTGTTTTTCTTTTCTATTAATTGGATCCAAGTAGACAAGAAAACAACATTTCTCCTAGTTTTTAGTGTACAGATCTTCCACCTCCATGGTTATATTTATTCCTAAGTATGTAATTCTTTTGATACAATTATAAATGAGATTTTTAAAAAATTCTTTTATGAATAGCTCATTGTTAGTGTATAGAAACATAACTGACTTTTATATGTTGATTTTTTACCCTGTAACTTTTCTGAATTACTTCTAACAGCTTTTTTAGTGGAACCTTTAGAATTTTCTATATATAAGACTGTGCCATCTGCAGAGACAATTTTACTTCTTCCTTTCTGATTTGGATACATTTCTTTCTTTTTCTTGCCTAATTGCTCTGGCTAGGACTTTCAGTATCATGTTGAAAAGAAGTGGTGAGAGTGGTCATGTTTGCCTTTTTCTCAGTCATAGAGGAAAAGCTTTCATCTTTTCACCATTAAGTATGATGTTAGCTGTGGATTTGACATATATGGCTTATGTTATGTTCAGCTACATTCCTTCTATGCCTAATTTGTTGAGAGTTTTTATCATGAAAGGATGTTGAATTTTCTCAAATATTGTTTCTTTATGGTCCAGTGTTGGTAGGTTGTACGTTTCCAGGAATTTATTTATTTTTTCTAGGTTGTCCAATTGAGCATATAATTGGATTGGCATGTAATTACTCTAGATTTTTTTCATATTGCTTTAATCTGATTGGAAAACATTCAGGTATACACACAGATCACACACAGATACACACACATGCACACACATGCATTCACCACCCATACATACAAAGATGTATGCTTGAACTGGATATTAATAGGATTAGATGATCAGAAGAAGAGCATGATAGTACACTGTAAACATATTAATGAAATGGATTTTTTAAACCTAAAAAAAAGAAATTCCTGAATAGCTCAAAACTAAGCTGTTCAGCAAATGGTTAATCCATTCAGAAAATGGATAAAGCTTGCAAATATTTATTAAAGTGAATTAATAAAATGTGTTTCTGATGTTGAAAAGGGTAAAAATTCACAATACATATTTTTCTCAATTTCAGTTAGTGAAAAGCTTTGAGCTTTCCTTTTCTTTGGTGAATGTTTGCATCATTTAAAAATAAAGATGATCATGAAAAGTTTTTGAAGATGTCTCTTAGATCTGTGGAAATCACAAATATTACTGGCTATTAAAAATATGTAAAAAACAAACCTAGAATAGCAAAACAACTTTGCATATTTTATAAGAAAACAGAAATTCCAAATATTTTATTACCTATATTTATTCTGAAAAGAGATTTACTAGCAAAATGATATATTTGATAAATGGTTTATGTTAATTTTATTTAAAAGTAACTCAAATCATGAGGTTTTATCTTCGTACCAAAATATTTATTTCAGATATGTGAAATGATTTTGTGGACCCTCTAAACATATCGACAGTTCTGCAGTCTAGGTTGTCATCTCTCTTAGAATCTGAACATATGTGTATATGGGGGATACTTAAACTTGATTACTCTTAATAACCAGGAGGTCACATAAAATTTTAAAATCTTTTGAAGTGCCTAGGTTTTGTTTGCTAGTAAGACTTCTAAAATATACAGTACTTATATAGTCATACTATTGTTCTCATTAGGTGAAAAAGTAGAGTGTTTCATGTTTCATTGAATTTATTTTTAAAAGTTTGTTTAAATTCAGATTTTCATCAAATTAAAGTCATTTCAAAATGCATAGAAATCCTCAATTGACTAGTATTAGTTATATTTTATTAAACAATTTATACAGAATGTCTCAGTCTCCATTTCTCCTCTGTATAACAAAATAAATTATGCCTAATTGTGACATGATTATAAAAAAATCTTATGAAAAAATGCATATGATTCCTGGCATATAAGTTTAGGAATTGAAAGTTGATATGATGTATATACCTTGGTATGATACAGTGAGGATATTTCACTTCTGTGGTATTTTTCCAAAAATTTAATAGCTCCCACTCAAGGAATGTTCTGCAAAATGCCTGACCAATACTCTTCAAAAGTGCTAAGGTCATGCAAGGATGAAAATGAAGAAAAACTATTAAGGATTACAGGAGACTCAAGGAGACATGATAAGTAAATGCAATGTGATATCCTAGATTCGATCCAGGAAGAGAAAAAGAACATTAGTGGGAAAAAAATGGGGAAATTTAGAGTCTGTAGTTAATATTGTCCCAGTGTTAATTTCTTAGTTTATAATTGTACCATAGTTATGTAATATCTTATCTTTGGGGGGAAGGTGGGTAAAGGGTATACTTTTCCACTATACTGTACTATCTTTGCAATTCTTCCATAAACCTAAAATTATTTCAAAATACTGTTTTAAAAATTCAAAAAAAAAGAAAGTTATAAAATATAATCAATTTGATTGTCTAGTCACTTAACATCATGGACTAATGGATCTTTATTTTTAAAAATTAACTATAACCCATAATAAATACATTAGTCCTCCTTTGTCCATGGTTTTGCTTTATGCAGTTTCAGTTACCCATGGTCAACTGTGGCCTGAAAATATTAAATAGAAAATTACAGAAATAATTCATGAGTTTTAAATTGCATACTATTCTAAAATACTGTGATGAAATCTCATATTGGCAATCACCCTTTTGTCCAGTGTATCCACGCTGCTACCTTCCTGTTAATAACATGGTAGCCATCTTAGTTTTCAAAAAAAAATTATATATATAGGGTTTAGTACTGTCCATGGTTTCAGGCATCCACTGGGGGTCTTGGAACATAACCCCCATGGATAAAAGGGGACTACCATACTATATTTTGGTGTTCACAGTCTCCCAGATTTGGTTCCTTTGTTCTTTTGATAATATTCTTATTTCTTTGAGTATTTCCTAGTTTTCGGTGCAAAAAAATGTTCCAACCTCATCTTGTATTTTCCCTACTCCAACCTAGGATGAATCAGTAATTTCTCTAGATGCTCTGGTTCCTTTCAGTGAGGAAAGGTATTTAGAAGCCAAGGTCTAGGTGCAAAGTATGCTCATTGCTACTGGTATGTCATTCCCTCTTGGTTCTTTTAGCAGTCTAAGTTTATATCGATAATTCCAATTCCAGTCCAATATTATATTTCCTTTTTCATGTTTTCAACCCTATTTTCCAATAGTAAGAAACATCCAGCCCATTATCTTCAATATATTTACCCATTTAGAATACACAGAAAGTAGTTTCAGAATTGTTAAACCCATGCTATTGCTAAATATAACCCTATGAATTGCAGTTCAATATTTGTTTACCTATAAACATAGTGAAATGTATAAATCTTCATTCTATAATGAATTTTGACAACTGCATAACCTACAAGTCTATCAAGATATAGAATAGTTTAATCACTGCAGAATAATCTCTTATGCCCTTTCCCAATTTCCCTTCCTGAGAAAAAAACTAATTTGATGATTACTTGAAACACAGATTAGAATTTTCTGTACTAAAGCTTCACATAAATGAAATAATATAGTTTATGCTATTTTATAACTTGTTTCTTTCATGTAGCATGTTTATGAGTTTCAGTCCTGTGGTGGAAGGAATGAGTGATTTGTTTCTTTTTATTGCTGAATTTTATTTTCTTGTATCAATATATACAATTAGTTTACCCATTCTCATATTGATGGAAAATTGAGTTGTTTTATACAGTTTTGGTAATTAGGAATAAAGCTACAATACACTTTTCTATGCAAGCCTTTGTGGACATACATTTTTTTTTTTACTATTAGTGAATGCCTGAATTGAAATTTCTAGTACATAGGTTGGGTGTACATCCAAATTGATAAGACATTTAAATAGATTACCAAGGTCATTGTACTATTTTATTTTCCCACCAGCAATGTATGAGAGTTCTGGATGCTTCATATTTGTAAAAAATTGTTGTCAATTTTTAAATTTTTAGTCTTTATAGTTGTTATATAGAGAAATCTCAGTTTTATTTTCCGCTTCCCTGGTGATTGGTTTTTATGTTAAGGCCTATAATCACAAATTAATTTTTATTTATCGTGTGAAGTAAGGGTTGAGATCTATGTTTTTCATATACATTTCTAGTTTTTCATCATTATTGGTTGAGAAGACATTTCTTTCCCCCTTTGAATTGCTTCAGAAATTTTATTGCAAATTAAATGAATGTTTCCTAGATTATGATTCTGTTCCATTGCTTTATTTATCTGTACTTGTGCTAATACTATACTCTTGTTTACTGAAGCTATATATTAAGACTTGAAGTTAGATAATTTCAGTACTCCAAATTTTGTTTATTTCAAGGTTATTTTGGAATTCTAAGACTGAATTTGCATAAAATTTTAGCATCAGTTTTAAAAGAGTTTTGCTTCTAGGTTCATGAAGGGTATTGCTATGCAAGTTTTGTTTTTTTTGTTGTTGTTTGTTTGTTTGTTTTTTGTAGTAGCATTTCTTGTCTGATTTTGTTACAGGGTTATACTGGCCACATAAAAGAAGTGGATGTTTCTTTACTTTCTCTATTTAAAAAGATAGTTTGGTAGGAGTGGTATTATTTTTTAAGTAATTCAAAAAAATTCTGCATTTAAACCATCTGCCCCTGGATTTCTTTTGTTTTTGATAAGATATTCAACTTCTCTAATAAGTATAGGATTATGCATAGTTTCCATTAATAATTATACCACCATTGACAAATTTTGATTTTGACAAATTCATCCTTTTCATCTGAGTTATCAAATTTATTATCATAATGTTTCTCAAAAGATTCTCTTATCAATGTCTATAGGATATGTAGTGATAGCTTTTCTTGAATTTCTGCTATTGGTAAAGTATGCCATCTTTCTTTTGATTATTCTTGCTAACACTTTAACAATTTTATTACTCTTTTAGAAGAACCAACTTTTGGTTTTATTGAATTTTCTTTATTTTTGTATATCTTCTATATCATTTTTTCTACTTCATTATTTCCTCCTTTTTTCATGTTTTAGCTTTAACTTGCTTTCCCTAGCTTCTTAAATGAAAATTAAATCAGTAGTTTTAGTACTCTGTTTTCAACATAAGCTTTTAAAGCTGTACCTTTCCTTGTAATCTCTGCTTTAGTTGTATCTCATAGCCAATGGAGATAAATTATATTTTATTGTCACTCAGCTTGAAATATTTTATTTCTACTATGATTTCTTCTTTGACAAATTATAATTTTAAAGTCTCTTAATCAATTTTCAAATATTTGAACTTTTATATTTATGTTTTTTATTACTTTGAATCACATTTCCTTGTGGATATGGATCATAATCTGTAACATTTAAATATTTTTAAATATATTGAGCATTCCATGTGAAACTTACAAGAATGTGTATTTTAAAATTACTGAGGATATTGGACTATTGATGACAATATGATAAAGTTGGTTTATAGTGTTTATCTCTTGTGTAATCTCACTGATGATCTTTTGGCCAGTTTTTTTATCAATCACTGATAAAAGTAAATTTAAACTCTAAATTTTGTTATGGATTTGTCTGTTTCTCCGTTTGATTCCATCACTTTTTTCTTTACGTATGTATGATTCCAAGCATAACCATAACAGAGTACAACAAACTGGGTGGCTTAAAACAACAGAAATTTATTGTCTCACATTCTGGATGCTAGAAGTCCAAAATCAGAATGTCAGCAGTATGGATTTTTTTTTTCTGAGAAATGTGAGAGAAAATTTGTTCCAGGTTTCTCTCTTAGCTTCTGGTTATGGGCAGCAATTATTGGTATTCCTTAGTTTATAAACATATCTTTCTAATCTCTGCTTCCGTCCTCACATGATGTTCTTCCTTTGTCTCTGTATCGTTCCATGGTTGTTTTCTTTTTTTTTTTTTTTTTTTTTTGAGACAGAGTCTCACTCTGCTGCCTGGGCTAGAGTGAGTGCCATGGCATCAGCCTAGCTCACAGCAACCTCAAACTCCTGGGCTCAAGCGATCCTTCTGCCTCAGCCTCCCGAGTAGCTGGGACTACAGGCATGCGCCACCATGCCCGGCTAATTTTTTCT
>CAUYRT010050874.1:0-26407 GCA_963574885.1 Lepilemur ruficaudatus | reverse complement strand
TTTTTTATGCCTTAAGCTAATGTGCAGCTTATGTATAGAAATTAAATATCTTGATTGGATTAATGTAGTGATTTTTGTCCAGCAAACTCTTGAGGGCCTTATCCATATTAAAGATGCCCTGTCAATGTGAGCCACTCTCAGTAGAAAGTCAGCTACCCCTTCAAAGTGGGGTAGCATTCTACCTGTGACCTTGAATTCTCAATTGAGAGTATAATTATTTCTATTTAATTTTCTCTTTTTTTATTATTTTATGGTAATTGGATGCATGAGGTGGTAAAGAATGCTTTATTTACTTGACAAAAGCTGTTCTTCTTTCCTGGCTTAAATATGTATTTAGGATGTTACATCAAATAACCTTTTCTTGGGCTATGATACACAATGTAATATATTTTTTAAAAGCATATTTAAAAATCACATTATGGTTTCTAATTTATCACATGCTTCTGGCTAAAGAAAACCTTTGGGTGCTTAGTACTTTTGAACATGGACACAGGTTCTCTCATAAACTCTCACTTGATTCATGAACTATCTAGAATTTTCACAATACTTTTAGGGGTAGAGATTTGGTAGGAAGTAAGGGAGTATGGGTTTTGCTATGAAACTTGAAACTATGTTTACATGGGAAAGCATATTACTTTTATTTAGAACTTATATGTGTATATAGATAGATTGTTTTATCTTGAAACTGTTTACCTGGGAAAGCATATTATTTTTACATAGATAAATTAAAATATCAATATTTTCTAAAGATGTTATTACTTTATGAAAGACTAAGAAACCTTACTATCCATAAAATACATCATGTTGTTTAAGGCACCTTTGGCAAAATTGCTCAAGATTGATAGCAAGTTCTCTCTCACTCACCTATCCTAACTAACTGCTACTGGATATGATTTCACTGGAACCACATTTTACATATTTAATTGATTAACCCTGGTTGTAGGTCACGTCATTTTGTACTTCCCCACCCTGCCCTAGCAATTAAGAGATTTGAATCACAAGGTATTAACATATTGAGAAAGGCCTTTTTTGAGAGAAAAGAAGGTGATACCTTAAACAAACATTTGCACTGTGTGAGTGTTAAGTTCTTGATTTTTATTTTATATATAGTCCATTATAGGAAACATATGAACATGACACAACCATTCCTTTAGTCATATGGAATATTAATAGTTTTTAATTATTTAAATAGACTGGGGAGATAGTTTATATAATCTGCATATTTAAAATAGACACTTAAAAGGAAAGTCAATTAAGTCAATTTCAGATTACTTTAAATATTAATAATATATGTAATTTAATTTAAATGATATTTTAATTTGAAATTAGTATTGATTTTTGAATGATACTAAAGGTGGCACTGGACTTTTGAATCAATTTTGCATACTTCTTTTCTTTACTATTATTTGTTTCCTAATAAACTAACCAAAAGGAATAAAGTTGATCCTCCTAATTGGTGGATTTTATATTTTCTAATTTGCCAGCTTGCTAATATTTATTTTTAACCCCAGAATTAATAATGGCAGTGTTTTCAAAGTCATTCAAGGACAGGCACTTACTTATGCAGACTGGCAAAAAGATGTGAGTTGCCTAGGATAGTCTGAGGTCAAATGAGGCAAAGCTCTGCTTTCTTGTTTCAGCTCTCATACCGCAAACTATGTCCTTTTGCAGCCCATTTAGTGCCACGTTTTCTGTATTTCTGTGCATTTTGTTGGTGATTTCACTGTTTTAAATGTCCTCCAACTGTAGTGCTTAAGTGCTGTTTAGTTTCCTAAGCTCAAGAAATCTATCTTATGAAGAAATTGTGTGTGAGAGAGAAGCTTCCTTTAGGCACGAGCTCTGGTGCTGTTGGCTGAGTTCAATGTTAACAGATTAAAAATATATATTAAATAAGTTGTCTTTAGACAGAAACATACATGAAATAATGTATCAATCAGTTGGTGAAAATGTAATTACAGAATCTCAGCTCTTTATCTTCTCTAGGGTGTGACAATTCAATATTCACTAATTCAGTGTTTAGGGCAACTTTAGAGACTACAGGAATAATGAGCATCACCTGTATGTGGCTTAAGCATCTAAGCCCTAGTGACTTATGTTGGTATTAATTAATTATGCAGTTCGCTGTACAAAGCCTTTTGTGGAATCATATTTGGCTTAATACATCAGATATGACTGAGGCAAGTAACTTCTCCATTTTTAGAGAGAGGATAAATAAAAGGTTTTAGTTTGTTTTCCATATTTCTCACCTCTCTGCATTGATCTCCTCTGGACATTAAATGTTTCATCACAGGCAAGAATGTAGATATGAAATTGGAGAAAGGACTCAGTTTTATAAAAATTACCTGTAGTTTTACTTGCTAGAACAGGTTTTATACATTAGGGGATAAATTAATCACAACCTGGGGTGAGAAAAGTGTTTGCTTCTGTTCCAGGTCATGATATACTTTGAACAGTTATATGTGCATGGGGGTTTTCTGCTTTATTTGAAGAATTTTTTATGGGATCATAGTTGCTATAAAACTAAAAAAGTTGCCACTGCAGTCCACACTAAGATTATGTTTACTGATTCTTTTCTTTCCTTACATGTTGTATTACCTATAGCAAAAGCATCCCTTATGGCTACCTCCTATCCATGAAGGAGGAAAGAAAGACATCATCAAAAATCATACTTCTCATATAAAATTCAGCAATGAGGAGCTTATGAAATACAAGCCTTAGAAATTCTTCATTAGCTTTATTTTGGTGACTGAATTCATCCAAACATCAAAGAGAAATCTTCTGCTGTTGCTACAAATGATTCATAACTTTAGATCTGAAGGCAGATTTGTATTTGTGGAGGTACATATGCAGTCAGATTTTATGCTTCCTTTATTGGTACCCAAAGATTGTTTTGTAATTTACTGCTACCTCTGCTCTCTTGCATTAGATGTCTGGAGAGAGGAAATAAGGAACTGGAGTCATGATTTCTTCTCTAAGATTTTGGATGCTGTTTACTTACAGACAATATCCTTTTGTTTGACTATAGCGCCATATAATTCTAAAAAAAAAAAAGGTTTATAGAAAAAATGCTGATATGGTCTCAACCTAATCAGCATGAACAGTGGCATTATGATAACTTCTATGTAACTAGTAAACCACTCCTGATTTAGTAATCATCACAGGAAATATTCTGATGAAACAGAAAGTTGCTAAGGTCTTTGAACTGGCTAAGTTGTCTTTGACAATAAATACTATTTTCTTAGTTGTTTCTAGTTAAAAAATTCAATGCATTAAAATTATTTAGAATTTGAAGTTCAATAGTACATTGAGCTCCATTATGCAGTTTTAAAGATTGTCTCTAGTGATTAGAGGTTAGAATTCTATATTTTAAGATTTTGATTTTTCATTAGGAAAACACTACCAGGGTAAAGTAAGAATGAGGTGAGAGTCTAATAGCATATTTCTTTTTATGATTTCTTCCCCAGAATACCAATACATACAATAGAAATGCTGATGGTTTTCAAAATTTTTATTGCAACTCTATCTATAACCATTTAAAAAGTAAATATTCTGCTTTCAAGTTGTCTTTGGCATCCACAGATCACATTGAAATGGAGCCCCTTGTTGTCTGCTTCCAGGAGCAGATATACACAGTCATCGCATTTCATATTTATGTCCAAAATCTTACCAATGTGTTCAGGTGATTAGAGCAAGAGTTATTTGTAAAAATAGTAGACTGGAAAGCCTCCATAAGTATAAAAAGCCATGAGTGTTTTAGCAGAGTGCTATTATTTGCATTTCTGTGGGGCAGCAATGTACAAATTTAACATGTCTACTTTTCTGTCTTGCAAACACATGCCCAGTGAGTTGTGAAGAACCTGGATGGATGCCTTTGCTGAAGCTCTCAACCAATAAGACTGCATGTTACCTGACAATGAGACTTGATTACAAAATCACAGGGGGACCTAGCACATTAACTCCAAGATGCACGGTCTATAAGAGAAGATTTTTAACCTTCAACTCATGACTTCAGCCTTTCACACCAGCAGCTATTTTTAAGTTCTGCCTTTTCATATCCGAGGACTTTTTGTTCCCTTCTCAAGACTTTTGTTTGATATCTGAATAAAATTCAGAGCTTTTACCACACCCTGTAAGAACCTGTGTTTATGTAGCTTCTACTTCTTTGACATACATCTTATCAATCCATTTGCCTTCTCCCTGCCAAGTGTCCTCCTCATTATTCCTTACAGCTTTAATATCTGCTCTTCTTACTGTCAAGAAATTCTTTGTAGATATTTTCGTGTCTTATTTCCTCACTTCATTAAACATTTCTCAGAAAGACCTTCTCTGACCGCATATTATGCTCAATTCCTGTAACTCTGGTTTTCTTTTCCTTCACAGTACTTTTCACTACCTGAAAAATATCAATTATTTCTTTATTTGTTGCCCACTGGAAGGTATTCTTTTACAAAAATAAACCTAGGATTTTTATTTGTTTTGTTTTTTCCCATTGTGTCCCAAGCACCAAAAATAGCCGTAGTGCAGAGTAGGTGCATAATAAATATCTGCTGAGTAAATAAATAAATTAAACAATTTGATTGCCATATTTTTATTTTTATCTTTTCATATTCATCAGCAGCAGGAAACACAGAAATATTGGAAACTAAAGTAAGGTAAGCAAAGATTCCTTGAAATCAAAAAAGCAGCATATGTGCCTACTATTTAGCCAACAGACTGAAAGCAGAAGAGAGCCTCACAGATACAAATCCTGGCTCCTGAGCTTCCTATTTGTGCAAACTGGGGAAATGACTTCACTGGTCTGTACCTCAATTTCTTCCTCTATAAAATGGAGTTAATCATAGGGCATACTATCTATCTCACTGAATTATTGTAAAGATTAAGTGGATTAACTCAGGTAAAGCCTTTGAACAAGTGCCTAGTGTACATATACTTATTTAGTTGGCTACTATTGTTGGTGTGTGAGTTAAAATATTCCAATAAGGAAAGGGACCTCTTTTGTATACACTACAACTGCGGTCCCCGATCCGCTGGGCATGGCCTGGTAATGGTCTGTGGCCTGTTAGGAACTGGCATGCGTATCACCGCCTGAGGTCCTCCTCCCCTGCCACCACCACCCCAAATTTTGGAAGGGGCGGGGGGGGCACGGCAGGAGGTGACTGACTGCAAGGAAGCGAAGCTTCATATTTGCGTTTATAGACGCTTTGTTCCCGATAGTTCACGTCATGGCTTGAGCTCCACCCCTGACTCCCATCTGTGGAAGAATTGTCTTCCATGAAACCATGGTGCCAAAAAGGCTGGGGACTGCTGCATCACAAGGAAAAATTTTAGTAACATTTTTCATCCAGGTGGGGTGATGTGGAGTGGGATGATGATGTTTGGAAAGAATTTGATTAGCATATATATTTAGCTCTCTGCTTTTGCTAGTCAGTGAGCTAACAAAGGCAATAACTTTTATTCCAAATCTTTCAAATGCCTCCTCCTGTTGGGGTGAGCCAGTAATTTCAAAATCTCCATATGCCAAAATCTGTTAGCATAAGTTGAACAGTTTTTAGTTCACCTGCACATTTAGGGAAAGTATTTCCCCCATCAGCTTCATACTACTAAGATAAATATAATATTTTTTAAGTAGGAGACAGATGGGAGGTGAGTATTTACAACTTGTAACTCTCCACATTAATGAGCAAATGCCAATCCATATCTCTAGGTGAGGGTCACCTGTTAGCAAAACATATACATGATGTATGTGCAGAAATGCAGATATACACACATGCATTCAGTGGCTGATATGCTAATTAATCATGCTTCATCTCTTCTGGAGAGCTAAAATGGCTTTAGGACCCTTCCAAACAGCATTGCAAATACCCACTCCAACCAATCAGAATTGATGTATTTCTCCACGAGCATGGGGTTTTGTTCACCTAGATTTATTGGTAGATGACCAGAGCCCTAGAGCAATCCTAGCACAGAGTAGGTGCTCAGTAAATATTTTTTGAATATATGAACAAATTATTTTCCATCCTTGACTTAAGTTTTTGAATTTCAGATGATGAAGTCATATTTTTTAAGGCCAGCTGTGATGTCTCCATACATAGAAGAAACAGTGAAGAGGTAATGCCTTACTTACAATGTGCCCAGGGTTTTATAACTGGGATAAAAAATGTTAGTTACAGCAGCGGTCCCCAACCTTTTTGTCACCAGGAACTGGTTTCATGGAAGACAATTTTTCCATGGACACAGGCAGGGTGGGACAGGGGTAGTGGCAGAGCTCAGGGTGTGATGCAATTCACGGGGAGTGCTCCCTGACCTGCTGCTCACCTGCTGCTGTGCACCACCCCCCACCTTCTAAGTTTCATGGAAGACAATGTTTCCACTGATGTGGAGGGCTGGGGGGCTCTGGAGCTCTGTGGCCCGGTTACTAACAGGTCACAGGCCAATACTGGTGGTCCACCACCCGGGGAATGGGGACTGCAGATCTACATGGTTATAATCTAGGACTTCCTTTCCCTCCTTTCTCTGGTTCTGCTCCCTGTGCTTCTGAAAACCATGACAACCTTGCTGAAAGACAGATGACCTAATATATGGGCAGTCCTCCTGGATATTCCGTCTGGACAGTGTCTCAGCACTCATCTTCTCCCACTTGATCTGGAGACAGGGTAAATGAAATCATCCTCATTGGACATATGTATAAATACTTTGTTTTCCACAGTAGTAAACACCTAAAGCCCAATAATGACAACAACGAAAATGTTAAGTTCATGGCTCTGATGTCATATACATCTAATCTGATATTTTCAGAATTGTCTCATATTAGGAGATATAAGTATATTTAAAACATCATACAATACAGACATTTCACTTTTTATTTCCTAAATAACCCTTTATTTCCAATAATCATTGAATGCTGATAATCTATGTTTAAGAATAATGGACCATAGTGCATATTTATTGAATATACTATTACAAATATTACCATGGAATTTTTGGATGTACTGCTTAGATTTTCCATGGAAAATTCCATGGAAAATGGAATTTTCCATTCCATTATTGGAACTTTGCTGTACTTTGAGTGATAAACTATATGATGCTATTTAAGAATTTATAAGTAAGCCCAAAAGTGTATAAACAAGTAAGTAGTTTTATTGAGAAAAACAAAAAAAGGAGTGTTTCAAAATTTCTCCTTGTATTCTGCCTAATATTGTAGTTTAGGTATCTCTACTGCACAATGGGTAATCCTGGAAGCACCCACACTTGGTTTCATCATCTGTAATGTCTGGAAACTAGCTCATATGTTTTTTGTGATGATTAAAGAAATTAATATATGTAAAGCATTTAGTAATGTGTGTGGAAAACAATGAATACAAATGTATATTAGATAATATAATTATAATTCTCATTTCTACATACACATTTTAATCCATATTTAAGCCTTAATCAGATTTCTGGAATTAAATTTATAGAATATAGATTTGCAGGAGGTAATTTTCTCTAAATTATAACACATAATTATGTTTCTTTGAGTATAACAAGTGTGAAGTGAGAAGGAACAAAAAAAGATCGAAGGCAGTTTTAAGAGCTACTCTTGATTCTTCTCTAAACATATCATCTTGACAAGATAAAAATCTTATTTTCCATAATTATGCTTAATACGGAAAGGAAAACAAAGGATAAAATAAGTTATGTAGCTTGAAATAGAGGAGTGACACTCCTAATGTGGTTTTCCCTGGCATATTTAAAGCTTGAGAAATGAGCTTTGCCATAAACCTGTGATTAAAGAATTCTTCATTTATGGACAAATAAAGAATGAGGAGCATATCAGATTCACCTGATGGTTCTTAAAAACTGTATCTTCCCCAGGGATTCTTACATGCCTTCTTGTGGGGTAGAGGATGCCTGTATATGTGAAAAACACACAAAAAAGATGAGTACAACTCTTCAGATGCATTTTCCTTTTCATTAGAGACAATGAAACATGGAGAATGACGCCTATCATATGGGTTTTTATTCGACTTTGATTACTTCTGGGGCTGAAAACATAAATGAAACCCAAGGGAAATATAGAAGTCTTTGCAATAAGTCATAAACTTGGTTTGGTACTCAGGACCAACAACATAATTTGCAGGGCCCAGCGCAAAATAAAAATGCAAAGTTCTTGTTAAAAAATCATTAAGAATTTCAAGATGGCAATAGTAGAGGCTTAATCCCAGGGTATAACCCTTCTAAGTGAAGGGTTACTGGGCAGGACATATACCCATGAAGCTGGCCATATACATACCATGGTGATAACCAACTCAAAAATAAAGTGGACAAAAATCCCAGCATAAAAGACGTGACACAGTGGTTGATCTTAAGCTATCCTTACTTAATAAAAGCAGTGTGTCAATTAACTTAATGGATATAACTGAAACATCACACAATCATTAAAAATACATCTTGAACAGTCTGCATTTATGATTTAAGGGAAGAGTAGAAAGCCATCCCTACATTTCAAATTCTCCTGTGTGTGCGTCAAACTGATTTGAGAACACCTACGTGCATAATTTCCCAACATGTGAGTATTCCCCACATACATCCATAGAAGTTTATTTCAAAGTTTATTCTTAGTGCTCCAACATCAGAATCACTACAGGGTGCTTGCAAATTTTCAGATTTCAGAGTATTACCCCAGACATATACAGATAAAATTTCTGAGGCTGTGTAGGAAACTAAAATTTACACAAGTTTATCTGGTGATATTTATTGACACAGAAGAAATCACCAACCTGGAGACTCAAAGAAATGACAAGGAAAAAAAAAAAAAAACATGTCTCAAACAACAGAAATTTATTTTCTCATAGCGCTGGAGGCCAGAACTCCAAGATTAAGGTGTCAGCAGGTTTTGTTTCTTCGGAGGCATCTTTTCTTGCCTTAACGACAGTAACTTTCTCACTGTGTCTTCACATGGCCTTTCCTCTTTGCACACACTTCTATAGTGTTTAAAGACCCTCTATTCAAATACATGCACATTCTGAGGAATTTATGAGAGGATATAATTCATCCATGACATCCAAGCACCCAAACTTCCATATATCCTGTCAAATTAGAAATACTTGACCCTTTCATACTTTGCAGATATATTCCCTTCCAGATTTATCTCCTTCTTGTTATTCAGACTTCTTTGGTACAATACCACCAAGGAAAATCAAGGGCCGCTGTGGTGAGGCCACTTTGTGGGAACTTTGGACATAAACAGTGTTCATGCCTTAGGACAAAAAAATTTAAAAAAAAAAAAAGGAAGAAACTTTCATGAGGAGATTTTGCCTGTCTAAAAGCTCTTGTTTAATATGGGAATAGGAATTCCCTCTACCCCAGGTTCTATACTTTCTAGATTAATAAATAATGACTTTTTAATTTTGTGGCTTGGTAAAATTATCAAGGCTGTAGGACACTATTTGATCTAGGTATAATTGATTGCTCCTTTCTCCTGCTCTCCTTCTCCCTTCCCTGCTCTTTCCTTCCCCCTCCCTCTTGCTCCCTGTCTTCGTTTATATCTACCTCTATTTTACCTTTATCACTCCATCTACCTCTTATTCCTATTTCTAAAAAAGAAAAAACCTGAGGATTAATCAAAGTGCTGCCAATATTTGTGCATACTGGAAATTGTCAAGATAGATTGTCAAAAATTTCTAAAAAAGAGTAAGAAAAAGTAAACAGTTTTTATTTTTTCAGTTTTAAAAATGTTGGCTCTGCAAGCAATTGTTTATTCTAAAATTTCAACTAAGAAATACAATGAAATAATATCTTTGCTCACTAAAAGTAAGAATTCTAGTCTCAAGATAATATAATATTTTAAACATTATTTAAAGAGTTAAGCAAATTAAACATAATTTCTAAATTATGATATAAATTTTTTATTCAATATCCATGATAAGCAAATGAATTTTTGAAAATTTACAGTGAGTTAATTAATTATTTTGACTTCAAGATTATTCTTTGTCTTCTCATTCATTGAATTGCATACAACTAAAGTCAATATAATATTCTAGATTAGGGAAGAGTAGGATCAAACTCCTCTTGATTTTAAAGTTCTAAATTCCTGTATTAGTTTTATGAGCTATTCAAGTTATCATTGTTTATATTAATTAAGATTATAAACTTATGTTTAACTGAATAAACTTGTAATTTGCAGATTTTTAGTTAACTTTACAAATTTTGAATTTAATGAATTGATAAATAATATTTGGATAAAATTTTGATATAAAACTTTAGTAACTAAAATTAGTTCTTATACATTCATTTTAAAATGGTCAGGGACTAGTGATTATGCAAATGATTTTGAATAATGTTACTTATGCGAGAGTTTTTGCCATTTTTAAATTTGTAGAAGTAACATGAAGTGTGTGCTCATGAAAATAAAACAGCTAGACAGGTCTTGGTTTCTTGCCTTCCACTTCTCTATGTGTCAGGAGGAAACAAAAGTTGTCACTTTGGTTAAAAATGATAACTAATAAAATGATTGAAAATATACTAGGTATAATAACAGAAAAAAGTGTTCATAAAAGGTAACAAATATAGTTTATGTCAGTTTATTTAGAGAATTTTTATGCTTAATTAAAATTATAAATTTAAATATAATATATAAATTGTTTTATTTACTATGCTGATAAAGTTAACTAAATTTAAAGCTAAATGTAAAAGCTCTAATTTCATTATCTATTTATATAGATGTTTATTTGTATATGTCTACCTATTTACATAAGATATACTAAGATTAGTTAAAAAGCTTATGAATAATAAAAATAAAAGAAAAAACTAGTACAACCTCTGTGGAAAGTAATATGGAGATACCTCAAGAGCTACAAGTAGAACTACCATTTGATCCAGCAATCTCACTACTGGGCATCTACCCAAAGGAAAAAAAGACATTCTATAAAAAAGACATCTGCACTAGAATGTTTGTAGCGGCAGAATTCACAATTGCAAAGATGTGGAAACGGCCAAAGTGCCATCAATACATGAATGGATTAATAAAATGTGGTATATGTATACCATGGAGTTCTACTCAGCCACAAAAAACAATGGTGATCTACCACCTCTTGTATTATCTTGGATAGAGCTGGAGCCCATTCTACTAAGTGAAGTATCACAAGAATGGAAAAACAAGCACCATATATACTCACCATCAAATTGGTATTTACTGATCAACACTTATGTGCACATATAATATTAACATTCATCCGATGTTGGGCAGGTGGGATGGGGGAGGAAGGACCTACACACACCTAATGGGTGCTGTGAGTACTGTCTTCCAGATGGATACACTTGAAGCTCTGACATGGTGGGCCAAGACAATATTTGTAAGCTAAACATTTGTACCCCTGTAAGACGCCAAAACAAACCAAAAGAAATAATGTCTTTTGCAGCAACTTAAATTGGAGACCATTATCATAATTGAAGCATTTCAGAAATGTGAAATAAACAACACATGTATTGTATAATAATTGGAAGCTAATCAATGAGCACACATGGGCACACAGAGATGAAAAGGTCATTGGAAAATCTAGAAGATGGATAAAAACTTATTGAGTACAAGGAACATTATTCGGATGATGGACACATTAAAAGCCCTGACTTAAGCATTATAAAAGGTATCCATGTAACAAAAACATCTGTACCCCTTTAATAATTTGAAATTAAAAAAAGAATAAAATTTAATTTGTGGGCCAAAAAAGTATAAAAAATTACCCTTATAAAAATCGTTAGAGACAATGAAAATAATTCATTGCAACTCATCACTGACTAATTATTTGGCTACATTTTACTGCTCTATACACTCCTGAGATTATTTACATCAGCAATACCTGCATGGTAGAAATACTACATAAAGATGTGGTAACTGCACATCTTTTCCCAACTTCACATTCAGTGATGTCAAAGCGCTAACTTCAACTTGACTATGGTGGGAGGATTTAAACTTTGAAAACACAATGCCATCAATGAGTGCTTGATTTATTGTTTTTATTTATGCCCTTTAATTTCCTATACTTTATTATTTGTTTTATTATCACATCACATTTTATTGTCTAAATTTAATAAAGTGGTGGAGAAATGCTAATAAAGCAGATTAAACTAAAATAATCCTGAGTTTTTTATGTTTTTTCTTAGGCTACCCCTTTGTGTATTCTGTTTCTATCAGTGCAAGTTAGCTTCCACAGTTCCAGGGTCACATCCATACCTGATGATAATCCTAGTCATCTGTTTTAAGATTGAGAAAATCCTTCCTAATAACAGTTGACAAGAAAAAAAAAATCTACCACAACCGACATGTATGGGCTAGTGTCATCTATACTTCCTCTTTCTCCCCCAGACAGAGGTAGGACCAGCTTCAGTGAAGAACCCACATGAGGAAGAGAGAAAATACCTGCACGAATCAGGGTTCCGCTAGGAAGAAGAATGGTGAAGTCAGATGTTGGAGTATAATCAAGGGGGCTTACTATAGCTAATTAAAAAAAATGATAGTGATTCTTCAGATGCAGTTGATTAAAACAGGAGATAATCCTCAAGGTGAGGTTTGCATAAAGAGGCTTAGCTTTTTTTTTCAACATAAAAATAAAGTCAGAGTAGATGAACTTTCCCCTATTCCTCTGGTTAAGTAAAACTAAAAACTGAGACCATTACATAATGAAACAAAATAATAAAATAAATTAAAAATAAATAAAATAAAATAAAACATAATAAAATAAGAATACTCTTAAATGTGAAGAAAGGAAAGTTGATTACCCAGGGACCTTACAAATTCAGAAACGACATTCAGGCGAATTCTCTGAGTTTCATTTTTGCCTCATATACCATGGACTTGGAGATGAAGAAATCTGGTAACCCAGAAATGCCAGTGGGTGCAAATAAAAGCAAACAAACAAAATGGCCTTCTCTCTCTAATGAAAGCACCAGTAAAGGGACAGACTAGCAAGACAGAAATGTTTTAGATAATAAGCATTCTACGGCACTCGAAAACAGACACACAAAAAACTGGCCTCATTCCCACCCACAGCAGCAGTGTCCAAGTAGGAAACCTAGATTCCCACACTGTCCAGGCTGTTATGAGTTACTTCAATCCCCTGCCAGGGTTGTATCAGAGAAGAGTAGCTTTGCAGCTGGGACTTTCCTGCCTGATGGGTAGTAAGGAACCAATGCTTTTCTATAGTGTTATTAGTGGACACCAAGTGGGGATCCAAGACTTTCATTCCCACTGGACAGTAACAAGATGCCCCTCCCCTCTCCTGATTGGGTGGTGTCAGGTGGTGATTCACGATTTTTATCATTTCCCAGCAATAACAATGGAAAAGCCAGCCTAGTGTCAGTGGAGACCATGTAGGAAACAAGAACTGCCATCTCCATCCATAAATAGAGAGCCAAAATCCTCAAGTACTGATGGAAGCCAAGTGGGCAAAAGAGAATCCAGACTGTTAGCTCTACCTGGCAGTAATGAGGCAGAGCTGTGTCACAAGGGGAAAAGAAAGAAAGAAAGAAAGAAAGAAAGAAAGAAAGAGAGAAAGAGAGAGAGAGAGAGAGAGAGAGAGAGAGAGAGAGAAGGAAGGAAGGAAGGAAGGAAGGAAGGAAGGAAGGAAAGAACTGATTCAGTGTAGTTGATGCTATGAATGGGAAGACAGAAATAACACATAAGATATTATAAAACCATATAATTCTTTAACTTGGAGAAAAAAACAAAATTAGACATGCCGGTAAACTCAGATATCTGTATGAAAAGTTATGGTACCAATTTAGAGGAACTAAAATGTAGCATACTTTTTACCAAGTAAAATCATGACCTTGATGTTAGAAACCTTCTGCTTCTGGAGTATCCAGAAGGAAGGAAATATCTTAGCACAATGCTTGGCTGGGCATTATAGGTATTATACCTACACATAGATAAAGTAATGCAGACCCTGCTTAGTGGTTTTCATGGAAGCATGGAAGACATAATTATGGTTGTAAAATATAAGATTAAAGAACACATGCACAGGCCGACATCTTTGATAAATTTGTAAAAGTGAGAATGTAGCTGTCAGAAGGTGTGAGATAAAAGAGGAGTGAAAAATGGAGTAAAGCATGGGATTGCTAATATTTTCATTTGACCTGGAGGGGAGTTGAGATACTGAATAAAGTTAATGAAAAAATAAATAGGGGTAGAAGGTCATTATTTGAAAGAACAAAGGTCAAAAATGGAGGAAGCAAAAATAATAATATAACTATCAATCTTTAAGAAGAGGAAGAAGGAATAAAAGGGAAAATATAAGTGACCTAAACTGTTGCCCAGCATAATGGGAAAACAGCAGTTATTATCTAAAGTTGCTAAGTAAAGAAATACAGAAATGATTAGTTTATATATCACTAGGATGGTAAAAATCAGAATCAAAATATATAAAAAGTTGATCAATGATTTTTTAGGAAGAGTGAATTAAAATGATTTTTCATCATTAGTCTCCATAGAATTATTTGACTTGTTACCACTTCTATGAATTACTTAGATTAAAACATAAAAAATGGTATGAATCACCATAAATAGAAATAACATGTAAGCAATAAAATGAAAAATAATATTCACCATATGAGAAAATAAAGTTCTTATATTCTCAACGTGAAAAAAATTCATGCTACCCAGTAAGAAAATAGCAAAGCTATACTTAGGTAATTCTGAAAATAAATACAAATTACATATAAACATAAAATTGCTCATTCTCACAAATAATCAGAGATTACAATGAATAAAGTTTACTTTAACGTATTAACGAAGATGAAAATGAAAGGTTAAAAGCCAATTTGGCAGACACTGAAGATAATTGAATACCCTCATTTTAAATTAGGAATTTAATTTGGTAAAAACCTTTTAGAAATCTATGTGGAATATGAATCAAAAACCTTAACTTATGCATGCCCATGGATACAGCTATTGAATTTCTTTGAGTTAGTCCTTATGATATAATTATGCACATTTCTTTACAAGAATGTTTTTGTTAAATATCTTATTTCATAAATTTGGCAACTCTATAAATATCCTGCAGTGTAATATTTAATTAAATTATAGTTCTTGCACAAAATGGGAATTAGTTATTAAGAAACATACTGTAGAACACATTTACATATATGGAACATGCTCATAAGTTTTTGTTAAGTACAAAAGTAGGCTGTAAAATGACATGCACTTTATAATCCTCTCATTTGTTTTTGTTTTGGTTTTTTTGAAAAATACAGACAGAATAAATGTAAAAGTACATATATTAAAATTGTTATATCTGGAAGTTGGAAATGTGCTGATTTTTTTTCTTACAAATTGTCTAAAGTGAATTAAAGAGCAAATATACCCAGACAAAATTGGGAAATACCAAATGAAATTTTCTGAAGAATCTCTTTTTAT
The DNA here is from genome assembly GCA_963574885.1 of Lepilemur ruficaudatus. Lineage (NCBI taxonomy): Eukaryota > Metazoa > Chordata > Mammalia > Primates > Lepilemuridae > Lepilemur > Lepilemur ruficaudatus. Next base: position 11,016 of record CAUYRT010050874.1, on the reverse strand, counting down.
ACTGAAGAAGGAAAAAAGAAACAAACAAAAATACCTCGGACAAAGACATCTTGGTGATCCTGATTGTTTCCTTGGTAACAAATGAAAATGCATTTATCTTTCTCAGAATATGGAGAAATTAATATGCTTATACCTGGAGGAAATGTATATCAATCATGAACCACATCTTAGTCCTTCCTTTCAATAAATTACTTGGAAAAGTACGAGACAATGACAAGTATTTTTATTCTTCTTTTTCTACAAAAAATATAATCACTGCTGTGTATTGAATTTAAATGTATAGAGATGGGTACATAGAGGACAAAACAGTGGTTAAGGGGAAATGGAACATATGATTCTCTTTGTTAGGGAGAAAATATATCTTTTGGTTTTGTTTCCTTTGATTTGAATCTGTAACAAGAACTAAGACAGCACTAGCCAAGATTCTGGAGTATCATAGATAGTTGTCCACATGCTTAGCAGTTTTTGATGTAAGACTCTTCCAAAGTTCTAATATGTCTTGAAGCATGAGAGGCCACCACTGTCATTCACAATAATTTAAAAAGACACTATCATTGCATAGGAGTTTACCAGCCTAGATGATTGAATTTAGCAATTATTAAGAATCTCTTTGCTTTGCTTCTGAGAGTTTATTATCCCTCATTTTTTAAAAGATCTGCAAAATTTTGCTAAAGCCTTCAATTTTCCTCTCCCTTGGAGTATGCTGTTTACTTTCCCGGTAGGAGGAAATAATTTGTTGTGGGTGGAAGGAATGAAAAATGTTGTCTCTATTAAATGGGAAATAATTAGCAGAGGCCAATTGATACATGTTTCAGATATTCAGGAAGATTTTCGCTTCCCAAATGCTCATAAAGCAGTTAGATGAAATCACATTTTAATACTCTTTAGTGTCAGGAATACAAAATAATATAAATGAGTGTCAGATGCCACTGTTTGTCTTGGATGCTAGAAATCAGGAGGCATAGGACATGCTATTAACAGATCAGAACATTAAATTTGAGCAAATATTGGTAGTTCTAATTATTTCTCTTGGCTGAACCAGTCTTTCCTATTTATTTAACATATATTTAAGCTAGACTTGGGCAAGGTCCCAACTTGGTGATCTCTTTCTCTTTATTCCATCTGGAGTAACTGTGTCTGCTGTTGCTACTATTTGTTATGAATCCTATTTCCATCCCCAGAAGGTCTGTAAGACTCTCAGTAGTTTTTTTCAATATCCATTTGTCATCCACAGATTAGAAATATCATTTCTTCCATCTGCAAAACCATTATTTACACTGAAATGGAAGCCCATAGGCAACTTCTGAGAAGTAAAATGCATAGGACCTTTCATTTTTTCCTATTTAATAGAAAACTTTAAATTCTATTTTAAACAGGGATAAGCAAAGATTATATATAAATGTGTAGGGAAGGCAAAGTTATCACCTGCAGTAGAGCAATGTCTTGCATTTAGTCAAAATAAACTTGGTAAAATATAACAGCAAATAAGCCTAAATTCCAATGGCTTAACTCACTACATTTATTATTTATTTATTTATACTTTTCACAAAATCTACATGTCTGAGGATGAGGGTGAGACTGGAAGGAGGGGTCAGATGGAAGACAGAACCTATAGTTAAGTCTGAATTTCAGGTAAATCATTAATATATTTTTACTATAAATTTGTCCCAAATATTGCATGGGAACTATCTATACTATTACATATTAGTTTGCTAACATGAAATTTCAGTATAAGTGGGTGTCCTATTATTTTTGCGAAATCTAGTAACCATAGGTGTGTGTCTCTGCTCATCCCAGTCACAGGGAACCGAGGCTGATTGGCTGCTTCTTGACTTACATCTCCACAATTGTCGAGGCTGAAACAGGGAGAGCGATGAACCATGCACTGATGAATTTGTGATAGGCATAAATTGTCTTCACATTTCATTGGTCAAAGCAAGTTACATGGTCACATTTAACTTCAAGAAGACAAGACTCTACAATTCTGCTATGTGTCTATAAGCAGAACAACTAAAGAGTTCTCTTGACTTCCTAAGGCAGTCTGCTTTCCCCGTCTCAGCGTGGAGTTCACCTTCCTTGTCCATCACCTAACGATTTCTGAAAGGACTTTAAGATGTGGGACTATATGTTAGCTTAAACCTGGATCTCACTGAATTTCAGCATGAACGTTTTGTCGTTTTTGTTTTTAAACCTTAATAGGAATCATAGAGATTGAAGAGCACTATCATCTCAAAGGTGGAAAGTTTCTCTTTTGCAGGAAGTAGAATCTTCAATATCCTATAATATTTTTTCAGAATATTTCAATTTTCCTAGAAAAAACACAAAAGGGCTTTATTGTCTTTGAAATATAAGAAGTAAATTATAATCAGAATTACAATTTTGAGAGATTCATGTTTGTCTATGGAGCAGGTTGCTAACTACATTTTCCTGTTTTCAATTAGATTTATTAGTTAGCAATTATTGATTAAATGAAAAATTTCATTTGTTGATATTTTTTCCTGAAACCTCTAAATTCTTTAATTATTCCCAATAGTTTGTTAGCTATTTTTTGGGGGGAGAGGGTTTTTTATTATTTCCTATAAATGATTATGAATATTATATCAGTAGCCTATGGGCCACATCAAGAAGTATAGAATCATTCTTGTATATTGAGGAAATGGATACCAGTTTGGAAGCATGTGCTCACTTATGTTAGACCAATGGCCCAGAGAAGAGTGTGTATAACACATGCGGCTAACCAAGGAGGAGGATCAAAGGGCTATTTTATTAATTAATTAACTGCATATATTCACGGCTCCTCTCAAGAGTGGTCAGCCATTCACAAACTGGGCTGATATGTATAATTAATCCATGAATCAGGGTGGGGGGGAATAGAGAGAGAAGAGAGAGAGATAAATTTATTATAAGGAATAAGGAATTGGCTTACACAGTTCCAAAGGCCAAGCAGACCCAAGATCTGCAGTCAGCCAGCTGGAGACTAAGGTAAACTTAAGATAGTTTCAATACAAGTCCAAAATCCTGAGGACTAGGAGAGCCAGTGATGTAATTTCTGGTCCACTTTTGAGTCTAAGGGCAGGAGAAAACTTATGTCTCACCTGGGAGACAGTCAGGCAGAGAGAACAAAAATTCTCCCTTATTCAGCCTTTTTGTTCTATTCAAGTCTTCAGTGGATTAAAAGAGATCCACCCACATTGGAGAGAGCAATCTGCTTTACCCAGTCTACAGATTTAAATGTTAAAATCAGCTTCACAGACACACCAAGAATAATATTAATATTTAGCTAAATATTGGAACATCTTATAACCAGGCCAGATTAACACATAAAATTAACCATCACAAGGGGTTTTACAGTCAAACTGCTAAAGGAAAGCTATTTGTAGAACTTGGGACCTTAGGTTCTGAGTTATAAATCATATTTATGTTTTTCCTTAGGTTGCTAGGAGACTGTTCTCTTTCATAACTTTATTTCTAAAAGCGAATGGGAGAATTGTCACCATCTTTATTATGAGTGTGCAAAGGTAGACTGACTCCTTTTTTGTTATTTTTTCAGTCAGTAACTGTGATAGCATCCTTTTCTCAAATAGTAATAATAATATTGTGATGTCTTTGAGATTATAAATGTACACTGTAGTTGGAGTGGTGTGGTTAAAAGCATAGATTCCACAACCTAAAACTTAAGATTTGTGAATTAATTACAGTGAGTTATTAAATTCTAAGTGAATGGAACAGTGTTTAGTGTATGGTAAGCAAATCAATATTACAGTGTTACCTATGAATATTAAGATATCCAGTTTTAGCTATTATAATAAATGCAGCAATGAACGTTTTTGCATATCCTATCATTCATCTTTCATAGAATTCCCCTAAAATAAATTCCCAGAGATTGTTAGTTAGGATAATGGTAGGCACATTTTAAATATTAAGAGATAGAGCCAATTACTTTCTAAGAAGATATTTTTCCATATCTACACAAAGTTTAATCACCCAAAATCCAGTTTGATTAAAACTGAGTTATAGACAACAGAAAAGTCTTAGCTGACACAATGTGAACATTTTCTGGTGTGAATTGATTTATAAAACTCTCTGGACTTGCTATCTGAAGCAGTTAGAAAATGTTCAGGGCTAGCTTGCCTTAACTATTTTTTTAATGAAAAATATTTTTTCTATTTCTGTGGATACCTTGAGTGAATTGAGGAGGAAGAGAAATCTCACTCTCCCCTCTTTTATTTTTTAACTATTGAGAAACAGAATGAAAGTTTAGACCAAATTTGCCTAAAATACAAAATACTTGCAACAGAAGACTTTTCTTTTTTGACAGTCCTGAGGGCTCTTTCTCATTGGACTACCATTCAAAGTAAGTCTTACATGTGGTCAGGAGGATGTGCAGTAATACGATGCCTAGGTAAACAATTACATTTCAAACAGAGCATTTGGACCCTTTCATGGGAGCATGTAATACACTGTCTAGAAATTAAACAGTGGTGCAAGCACTCTTGCCCTATTGCTGAATCATAAATTAATCTCTAGCAGTCAGGTGGAAGATAAAGACCAAAAGGGCATCAGAAACCAATGACTGGTTCACATTTAAGAAATTTCTGCCCAAACTAATCTCATGAAGCTTTTCCCTTATGTTTTCTTGCAGTAGTTTTATAGTTTCAGGTTTTATGTTTAAGTCGTCAATTCATTTTGAGTTGATTCTTGTATAAGGGTGAGACAAGGGTTCATTCTCATTCTTCTATATGTGGATATCCAGTGTTCCCACCACTGTTTATTGAATAAACTGTTCTTTTGTCATTGTTCTTGGCACTGTTGTCAAAAATCAATTAACTGCAGATGTATGAATTTATTTCTGGGCTCTCTATCTTATTCCATTAGTCAATGGTATGGTTTGAATATTTCTGTCCTCTAAACGTCATGTTGAAACTTAATCCTCAATGTGACGATATTGAGAGGTGGGGCCTTTAAGAAGTGAGTGGATCATACAGGCTCTGCCCTGCTAATCTAACAGATGTGAGGTGATATCTCATAATTTGTATTTGTCTGATGATTATAGAGGTTGAGAATTTTTGTATGTATCTTTTGACCATTGTATGTCTTCTTTTGACTAAGGTCTATTCCAGTTATTCCCCTCCCCCCCCCGCTTTTTTTAAGAGATGGGGTCTCACTCTGTTGCCTAGGCTGGTCTCAGACTCCTAGGCTCAAGCAATCCTCCCACCTCAGCCTCCCAAAGTGCCGGGATTACAGTTGTGAGCCACTGTGACTAGCCCCTTTGCACATTTTTAGTATGGTTAATATATTTTCTTGTTCCTGAGTAATTTGGATTTCTTATATATTTTAGATATTAGCCTCTTATCCACTGTATTATTTACAAATATTTTCTCTCAATCCATGAGTTGTCTCTTCATGCTACTATTAGTTTCCTTTGCTGTGCAGAAACCTTTTAGTTTGATACAATCATATTTGTCTATTTTTGCTTTTGTTGCCTGTGCTTTTGAAACATGATCTCATGTGTAGAAAATCTTAAAGACCACCAAAAAACAGCTAGAATTGATAAATTCAGTAAAGTCGCAGAATACAAAATCAATTTAAATAAATCAGAAGGATTTCTATACACTAATAATGAACTATATGTTAAGAAAACAATTTATAATAGCATCAAAAAATATAAAATACTTAAGAATAAATTTAACCAAAGAAGTGAAAGATCTATATACTTAAAATTATAAAACACTGATGAGAGAAATTGAAGATGACCACAAATAAATGGAAAGATATTGTATGTTCATGAATTGGAATAATTAATTTGTTAAAATGCCCATACTACCCAAGGAAACATATAGATTCGGTGCAATCCCTATGAAAATTTCAATGTCATTCTTCACAGAAGTAGAAACAAAAATCCAGAAATCTGTTTGAAATCACAAAAATTCTGAATAGCCAAAGTGGTGACGTTGGCAAAGGACCTGGCATAAATGATGGGGCTCTGTCTGCCTCTATCGCTGAGGTACTTGTCTGTATTGTTTCAGCATTGGTGAGTTAGTTCCCCTGAGGCATTAAATGGGAATCTATGAAGCATTTCTGTCAGAAGAACAGAAATTTTCAGTGGCTGGCTTTGAGCTGAGTATCAGGGACAGAGAGCCAGGTTACTTCAGGTCAAAGTTATCAAGGATTCTATACTCAGTGCAAGAAGTGGAGGAGGAAAGGCTCACCAGCTTTCCATCAGTAGGTAGGTGAAGTTGGTTGGAGTTCCATATGAATGAATTATCCAACTTTTAGTGGTTTTATTACCATTGAAGACAACAGAAACTCTTCACTAGAACTGGCAGGAATGGAAATTTCAAAGAGGCTCAATGTAAGCTCAGTGCAGAGGAGTCACCAACTAACAGTAGAAAGGTTTTGTGTTGGTGGCAGCTGCTGATGTTGTCCAGCTAAAAGATCTAGTTCCCCTGTCAGACTCACAAAAGGAATGCAGCTCTCTGATCTGACCAAGACATTCTCAGCTTGGATATACTTCAGGCAGGCTTTTTCCTACCTCTAGGCCCCTGGCTTCACTTTTTTTTTTTTTAAGCATTTACTTTAGAAACTTGTAATTTTGAATTCTTTTTGTTCCCCTTTGAGATGGAAATTGATTAATGATGTTATATTCATTCTATTACATTGTGCTGCTCATATTATAAAGTATGGAGCTAATCAAGATAATTATTTTAAAACTACCAGATTATTTATAGTTCTATATTAAAAATTGGTGAAAGATAGTTTTTTCATTTTTCCCTTTATTACCCAGTCTATGATTTACATTTGAATATTACAAAAATATTTCTGTCTATATGAAGCATTGTATCTCAGATGCTTCTTCAAGAGTTCTTTGTTCTAATTGCTCTCAAATAGATTAAGTAGTTTAATAATGTTGAACTAATCTAAAAGAATTCACTCTGAGTACGTATAGTACATAAACAACACATTTTAACTACGTGTCACACTATTCTATAGCAATTAGCATAAAGTACATGTTATAAGGTAATAAATAGATTGATTTTATGTGGAGCTTTACATTAAAAAACAATTGTGAAAAACAGACAAAAAGTCCATTTTATTTTGTTATGTTTAATTTCGTTTCTTTATTTTCATAAAGAGTAACTTAGGGCAAGTATGAATTGATTTGTTTGTAATCATGCTAGTTTTCTTATCAAATCTAGCAAATATATAATTTAAAATATTCATTATATGCATAAATATTTTATTTTTATGGAATATTTAGCGACAAATCTGATTAAATCAATTTCTTTAAGCATTTTTTCACTTTGGCAATTAATTTTTAAAATTAGAGCTTGAATTTTTAAAACACTGTGATAATCTTAAGAATGCCTTTGAAAATGAAAACTATATCTAAATTATCTGTGGAAAGCAATGTGCTCTTTCAGGTTGGTTATGTTCATGATCATCTTTTTAGATTTAATCAGTCAAGTGTTGTTATTTTCATGTATAATATACACATGGAATTGAAGAAATATAGACTGACAAAAGGCAGCCAAGACTGTGATGTATGCACCATGCAACATATATCAGGCTATCATTTCCTTTCACTAAATGTCTCTTCTTCACTCCTAAATTGTAGTCTAACAACCTTTCACATTTACAATAAAAGTGTCAGCATTTGAGAAGTGGGCAGAAGAAAATTCTGTTCTTTGTGTGTGACCAGATGAATTAGCTTTGTGGAGGATCATTTCTGGTGCTAACTAGGTTATGGCTCATCCTCATTTGTCATTCTTTGACTATGTTGTGACCTATTCAAAGATACCATGTAAATGTTATTTACTGCTTTGCTATAGATCACTCATGGGCTTAAGAGCTACATAAGGGGTTGTAAAACATGTCTGTCAGTGCCATTTGCTAATGGCATCATTTAACCCAAGCTTAACATTTGCACACCGCTCAATTGAGGGGAACGATTAAATAATTTTTTTAATACAAAGAGATGACATGTTTCTGGGCCTAAATACCTCATTAATAAATTAACCTCCAGCCACCCCCCACCTACTATGTGAAGAAAATGTGAAGGCCAGAAACAGAAGTCAAAACTGAAGGGTACTTTTTAAGATCATATAACTGTGCCTATGACTTGTTTAAGGATCTGTTAACACAGATATGGGTGGAAGGGATAAAAGGGAGGTTAGAACAATGAACCATGATGCAGGGGAAAGTCATCACGCCGTTGACTGTCACGGAGAAACTGTTAACTTTATTCTTCTGTGGAGAGGGATCTCTCAATGACTACTTTTCTATTCTTTGGTGCTTTAGAAGAGCAAGCATTACTTGAGTATCAAAGAGAAGCAAGAAGCTAGGAAGTTTACTTTTTCCTGCCCAAACCACACAAGACTCTTAACTGGATGGAAAGTTGAGCTAGGGTGCCCTCTATTGTCTTTTCCAGTTGTTACTAAAGTGCTGTTCAGTTTTCAAGCTCAAAAATAGGACAAATCTTCTGACTTCTAAATTGGAAAGATTTCCAACACAATAATAAAGACCAAACTTCAACTACCATTTATTTATTTTTCCTTTCTTTTTTTTTTGAGACCGAGTCTCACTCTTGCCCGATCTACAGTGCCGTGGCATCAGCCTAGCTCACAGCAACCTCAAACTCCTGGGCTCAAGCAATCCTCCTGCCTCAGCCTCCCAAGTAGCTGGGACTACAAGCATGCGCCACCATGCCTGGCTAATTTTTCCTATATGTTTTTTAGTTGGCCAATTAATTTATTTCTATTTTTAGTAGAGATGGGGTCTCGCTCTTGCACAGGCTGGTTTTGAACTCCTAGCCTTGAGCGATCCTCCCACCTCAGCATCCCAGAGTGCTAGGATTACAGGCATGAGCCACCACGCCTGGCCTATTTTTCCTTTCTGAAAAGGAAATTTTCACAATTTCTGAATAGGTTTAAATATTGAGGTAGCAAGTGCTAGGTAGGAGGAATACAGAGATAGAGATGGAGGAATTATATTGTCTACTCCCATTTATAAGTAATGTTATTGAGAAGAGAGATGTGTATGTAGCTTTTGTAGCTTGGCACAGCACTAAGTAAAATCTCCCCTGGTAATTGATAAGAAGCTGAGCCAGTCTTTCAAGGTTCATTTAATATATATAATTTTTTTTTTTATTATAAGGCTTTGTATTGTGGAAGAAATCAGTGCTTCTGCAGTACTCTAATCTAAAATGAAGATCTATGGAGCTTCAAACTAGGAAATTTCACACTCTGGCTCTTTTTCCTTTCCTCTTTAGTTTTTGAATTTATATTAATTTAATTTCTCTTTCCTTATTGTTTTAGCCTAGTTTCTATTCCCTTTCTAGCATTTCAGTGTCTTACCACCATAGCTTTATGTACTCAGGATGGTCCAGGAGCTACAGAAAAATATTTGAGAGGCTCAGATTTAGAAATGAATTGTTCATGGTTCATAAAGAATTATCAAATTCTTGAGGCATCTCCTAAAAAGCAAGAGGAAAAATCACATGCAACATGAGGTAGCCATATGACCAGAACTTTTGCTAGGCATTTTATTTTTCTTAATAATTGGTCTTATGAGGATTGGAATGGGCAAATGGGGAGTATCATCATCTTGCAGACCTTTAAGCTCCAGTAACTTAACTAGTATACATTTAATACTCTTATTTCTTTGCAGAGAAGAAAAGAAGCTAATTCTCAAAACCCAGAAATGGTGGGAGGGTGGTGGTAGTGGTGGTGAGGGGCTTTGTAAATGGAGAAAGAAAGGAATGCTAGTTCAAGAAATCAAAGTCAGAAAATGTATAGGATACATGGATAATTCAATTCAAATCAATTCAATAAACTTTTATACATTCACTGGGAGATTATTAGCTGAGAACAGCCAAATTCATTTTTGAATAACATATACACAGCTAAATAACACATTAGGAATATACAGTTAGCCCTCTGTGTCCATGAGTTCCACATCGGTGGATTCAACCAACAGCAGATCAAAAATATTCAAATAAAAAAACAGTAAAGATTGCAATGTAGCAATCAAAAATAATACAAATAAAAACAATAGAGTATAAACTATGTACATTGCAATTACGTAGTATTAGGTATCGTAAGTGATCTAGTGCTGATAAAGTATATGGGAGGATGTGCATAGATTATATGCAAGTATATAAAGGACTTGAGTATCATAAATTTTGGTATCCGTGGATAGTCCTGGGACCTATCCTCTGCAGATAACAAGGAACAATTGTACACAAACCTGGCTTTTCTGTGATTATGATGTAACATATTATTATGTTATATATTATTAAAAACACACATAAGTGCATATGTTGATGTTTTGTTCATTTTGCAGTTTGATTCTTTCCTTTAAATCATTTTGATTGCTTGTGATGTAAGATTTGAAGACTGGAATTTTTGTTCAGGGGTGTTCTTTTCCTAAAACCCTAGTTCATGACAAAAAATAAAGAACGTAGATGTTAGAGTCAAATAGATGAATGTTTGAGTTCTAGCTTGTTAGAATTATGTGACTTAGAATTTGTGAACTCCATTGTACACTGCAGATATTAACAGGTGATAGGTTTTATTGCAGTTTGGATTTCTTGGAGGCAGACGTTTTCCCACATAATTTGCTTCTACCTCGTATATCAACAGATTAAATAAGTGTATGCGTATGTGCATGTGAGTTTCTCCCGGTCCCACGTTCAGTCATAACACAACAAAATAGCAGTTCATTAACATAAGTAAACTAAATTATCAGACATCATGTCATATAATGTCAGAAGATTTATAACAAAATAAAACTTATAAACAATTTCACTTTTTGAAATACTCATTTTCTTTTTTTTTCTTTATTGAAGTATACTTTACATATCATGTCTTTATTCCATTTTAAGTGTACAATTAAATGATTTTTAGTGAATTTACCAAGATGTACAGTTAATCACGTAAATCAGTTTTAGAGGAATTCCTTCCCCCTATTGAGACCCCTAATTCTGCTCCCCAACTACTTTTCAAGCATGTCCCACCC